>JAQBSW010005033.1:7500-61703 GCA_029291075.1 Eudiplozoon nipponicum | reverse complement strand
GACGATAAAAAAATGAAATGATATTTAGCGTAAAAACGAAGGACATTTATTGTTTTCAGTATCTTCTTATGGAAATTTCATGCTTATTTTCAACTTTCTAATTGATTACAAATGGAAAATTTTCCGTTACTATTTGCGGGTCCCTACTTTATTCCACAGCGTGACTTAAATGATAAGAAAAAAGGAATGAAGCAGTTTTCATAGGTATAAATGAAGCGTGTTAAATTAAATTGCGCACTTGTTATACCAGTTAGTCATTATTCTGTATTATGAGCGGTGGACTGAGGTAGGGAACGAAAAATGGGAAACGCAAATATTCCATTGAAAAGAGGAACTAGATGCAATCCTATTAAACTATCAATGATTGCGCGGGTGGTGGTAACATTTATTAAATTAAGTTTGCGTGCATAAAGTAAACATCAATCCCATTGTATTTAACCCGTCATCGAAAAACATGGTTGTAGTTTTACTATGTTGTTTGACGACTGGTTAAATACAATGGGATTGGTGTTTACTTCAAGCTCGCAAACTTAATTGTAAAAAGAATAGGAACTGTCCTGTATTATTGAACGATCATTGGTTGTACGTGTGGTGATAATTACTATAATCAAGGTTGCTATTTTAATATAAACAATTGCCCCTTTATGTAAATACATTTTTCAGTATAAACTAAGTATTGTTTAGTGTAGAAAAGGCAATTCATCAAGTAGACCGGTTTCGTCATTTTTGGGAACACATCACGTACTGTCCAGAATTTTTCGCGGACAGTGCTCGAACCTGGGCACTGGATGAATTGTTTTTTCTAAAAAATACAATACTCACTTTATACTGACAAGTGTATGTACGCAAAAGGGACAGGTGTTTACACCAATACTGTATTAGTCACAATTAATGATAAAATATAGTTTCGGTAGCATACTGTTATGAACATTGTCTGCTACTTGGTGTGTCGCTGATTCGAGCCTAACTACCGATCCTGGCTACAAATTTGACTTTGCCTAGTAAAACGAAACTTTTGTTTGTCGTAACAGGATACTTTTACTACATAGCATATGAACAACGGCAGCATTCATTAAGTACGCTTTGTAGGTCACCTAACTGGTTTACTTCCCATGCAGTCTATACTGAAGTATGTAGAAACCTGTCAGTCTATCTGTCCGCGTCAATTGTTTGCACTTTGCTTTTCATAACTGTAACTAGTATATATAAATATTCGAGGCTCTACTATATGGCTTAATTAAATTATCGACTTTTGCTTCTCTACTACCGACTAATGTTATGATAGCATCTGGTCTGGTTACACTTTCAGCCAATTTCAGCTCGCCACATATACAGCTCTGTATTATTACGACAATACGTCATTTTAATTCGTATACAAAGGTAAATCCAGCCAAAACGTAAACTATAATAAATTTTATGGCATTTACATTTCTAAATAATATTATTGTTTTCAGCGTTCATCGTCATACTAATATTGTGAAAATCCCAAAATTAACTATTTCATAATCTACAGAGTGTAGATTCGAACCGAGTGTACTGAATTAAAATAAGAAATAATCCAATTTCGTTTTACCCGTTACTGAACATGCAACGGTTAATTGAGCAAAATTAGTGTTTGCATACTTGAGATAGGCACAAAGTCCGTTTAGTATAACCAGTCACATAGCGTAGCTAAACTACAGTCAGTTACACATTTGAACGCGTTTCGACTTATCACAGTCATCATCCGTGAACGACGATAAACCGAATAACCATGAGCCAATTCCAATTCATGAAAAATGTTTAGTTATTAATAAACACATAACTCGTCTGTGGTGTTTGCCTAGTAATTGCCTTATTTTGGCTTGCAATATATTGTTGAACAACGTAGTGTCAGTAAATACGAAAATCATTTTTTATATTTCTTCCGTTGGCTTTCAGTTAAATTCAAAATTTAACATCATACTTGGTTTGTAATTGACAAGACTTGACGCCTTTCGAATTAAAGCAGTATTCGCTCAAAAAACTGTAACCTTGCAGAAATGAGTGTGATTTCATCTGTAGGCCAATTAGATTCATCGAAATTAGCTGCGTTCTGCAACAATACAGTGATGGTAACTTTGCCCATCGTTTTTGCCTTGTAAACTAAAAATATTTGAATGCATTAATAAAGAGAGACCCGATTCTCTTGCACAGTTGGTTATACAATAACCTGTCAATACTGCAGAATTCACCAGACTCCTTAACTCTGCTAGAATAAGACAGATGTTTGAGTATTCACGTGTTATTTTCAAGGTATTTGTGATGCGACCTGACGCGCATAGTAATATTCACCCACGAGACTGCTGTTTTGACTTGGTAGTCTGACGAGCGGGATGTGAACTTGGCCTTTCAAGATTGTTCTACTATCAACTGAATTATTTTTACGTAACGATATGTGATGGTAAAAGCATCCAGGTAGAACTAGTTGGAATGTAACTTTTGCTTTTAATTAATGCCTCATAGTGTTCAGTAAACTGAAGCAAATGGATCTAATAAATCTGACGAGATGGTGGCAACCATACTCGTACATCACTCATTTTTCAGTTGCAAAACGGTGGTCTGCTATGTGTATTACTTGTACACCTTGAACATGGTGCTTGGAAACATGAACAGGAGTTTCCAGAGCGATGTGATTAAATGTCGCAGCAAGTTTAATACGTCCAAAAATATCGCAAGAAATGGGTATGTCCAGTGTCATCAAAAGTCTTGATGTCTGACATTAAGGAAACTTTTCGCATAGTATTATGTGTGTAGCGTACAAATTGGGCAGAGTTGGTGTTTTTTATGAATTTTGCTTTCGACCGGACCAGAAAGACAATTCCTGCGCATGGCTAATTATATTCCGGAGTTATTAATCATTTTGCGTCTACAGCATGGTATCGTCAGCGTATATAAAGTCATCACGAATCTTCACTCTGGAAAATGGTACGCATAGCCTAGAAGAGACTGTATCGACGAATAATTTGAACAAATTATGAACAAAGATGCAACCTCGTTGAAAGTCGGAGCCAATCAGAAAGGGTTTGGAATGACCATTAATTTTATGGACAAAAGTCAAAATTACAGGTACTGCACTGAATGCAACGAGCACATGAATGTGGTCAATGCATCTAATTTCCAGTAGAAATCCTACCTGAGTTAGTCCAGTTTACTTCTCTTGCTATTCACTATTTTTTTAATGATAATAGATGTGACGACTTTGGCGCAGAATGCAGCTGATAGGCTCTATGATAATTGGCTAGTTATACTGTTATCATTCCTGTTCATGAGTAAAATCACGGCGCTCTTCCACTTAGTTTGCACGACTGTCTTCTTCAGAACATGCAAACATGCCTGAACTTGAATAGTTCCAAGTGAATCCAACGATCTGAGCGGCTATATAGACAATTACGAGACTGCAAATCATTGGCACTTCCTTTAAAGAAGGGGATTGGATATCGATCTGGTAATAAAATCGATTGGCTCCTTCATGGTAACCACGTTGTTTGTGATATCTGATGGATTGAAGAGATTGTGGATGTGCTGTTGGAGTTGCGTTTCAGCAACTGGAGGCACCCTTTATTCATCGGTAAATTGACTAATGTTAATGTATCAGGTCTCCACATACAAGTTGACGAGGTGGTTACACTTCGGCACCGCTTCCAATTCAGTAGCAACATTAAGTCAGTTTTAATCCTCATTTGCTCTATATTTGTCAAAAGTAATCACTTTTACGAGCCTCGTTTCGAACTCCTCTATGTTTTGCAGCAATTTCTGTATGTTGCAAATCGTAGGGTTTTGCAGATTTAGCAATAGACTGACTGGGTTTATCATCGCAAGATAGTGTGGAAGGTGAACTAATTGGAAGTCACGATCCCTTGTGCTCCGACGGCAAATGGATAGTCTATCCGTGGATTAAAATGTCACATGATGACAAGCGAAAACAAACGGAAGATTAGGCGCGCACAAAGGCGTGCGCACGCCTTCAGCTCAAAGGAGGCATCGTTGTCTTTCGTCCTCTCCCTAAATATCGTCTGTTCATTCATCTGAACAGGTCATGCCAGAGCAGACAAACGTTTTGGACAAAAGCTGCACTCTGGTAGAAGGTTTTTAACTATTACTGTCATTCTTACTCTTGTGCGCACTTGCGTTGAGATTTGTTCTTCCTCAGTATCACATAGCAAGTCGTCTACCTTAGTTCTTCCAAACTTAGTCTCATCTGCGCTAACTTATTTTCGCTTATCCATACCATGCAACTTGATTTACTCTGCCCAACGTACGATGCAGTGTAAAAATAGTGTGTATTTATAATTTCATAAATTTGGCAGAAACCAGAACATCGAGCCCCGTCCGCGTCAAATTTTTGGACAATTTCATGATGAGTTCCGTATAAGGACGAAACCCGTCTACTGGGTGAACTGCCTTCTCTACATCGTACAATGTTTAGGGCATACTGACAAATATATGTACATAATGGGCCAGGTGTTTCTTTGAAGATTGCAATCTTGATTCAATAATTGTTATCATCGCCCGCGCAACCAATGTTCATTGAATTATATAAATTTTAAATCAACATTTGATGACAAAATTGCGACCTGGTATTACCTGATCTTGTTTTACCAAGACGTGTGCTGTATTGTCATTAATGTTTTTATTTTCAAAATCCTTTTCCAACAGTCCACTCATCAAAAGTATTTTAGACAAGTAATACGACTGATTTAATTTCGTCACTGAGTGGAGGATTTCGTATTCGTTTAAATGGTGTTAAGTAGTTTTACAAATTTGAATCTGACAAGCTTTTTAAATCTTTCTGACAATTTGAGTTTGAGTCGGATCCATTAATAGTGATGAGGTTTACCTCGTTAATCACTATTTGCGTGAATTTATATCCTTTACACCAAATCTTTAATATTTTTATACCTCTGCTCACCTAAACAGTCTATTACAGTTAAATACTGTTTTTTGCGAAGAACTAATATATATGCAAGTATGTATTAGGTGTTGAGAACCTTGTAACAAATTAGTTCAGTTGTGGCCAGAAGGATAAACCAAAGGCAGCATGAACGGAAAGTATAATCTCATGCACATTCATTTCGTGCTTACTGGCGACTCATCAGTGTGAACTGTAAATTGATATCCATCTGGTTGGTATCATGTTCCGACTCGGAAACCATAGTGTTAGTACTATGTTATACTGGATGAATTGCCTTTTCTACACTATACAATTCTTAGTTTATACTGACATATGTAAGTATTAATGGATCAGATGTTTATATCAGAATACAACCTTGATTATAATAATAATAATTAGTACCATGTACCTTTTCGGTACAATAATGTTGATATCAGTTACTAGCACAATAATACATGTTAGTATCCTTTACACGAACTCTGTATATATAATATAGTTGAGTTAGTGAAGTCACTTGTCGTAGACTTTATATGATGTTAACTTCACTATTGCAGGTTTACACATTCGTCTAGGAAATTGTACCGTCTATTATCCCACATTCCTCACCCAAATATAGCTGTTAAAGACATACAGCTCCTGATGATCGCCAGTAACCCCAAAACAGATAATGCATGAATTATACTTTCCGTTCATGCTGCCTTTGGTTTATCCTTCTGGTCACAACTGAACTAATTTGTTACAAGGTTCGTAACACATAATAAATACTTACTTCTTGTGCATCATCAGAGCACAATGTAAAACTGACCAACGTGGACCAAACAGGAAATAGATAAATGAGGTATGGAAGACCATAAATACACCGTTCACTCATTTATACTCAAATACATTGTATGACAGGAAATATCAGTTATGTAATGTCGTTTCTACCCCGAACACAACATTTTTGCAGCCTTTTCTACACACACATATATATATATATATATATATATATATATACTAAATTTAAACCGTTATTGATTTCGCTTGCGATGATTATATTTCTGTAATCTAGTTTTCGGTCTTGAGATTTGTGACGAGTTAAATATAAACAGATTTGTATTGATCTCAAGTTGGCAAACAATAATAAAATTATCTTTATCTTTTATAGTGAAATACCAGTTAACTTTGAACAATCGCCTGATGACTATTACCTCATCTGCGTTTTGACTAACGCAGTTATAATTGTTCCAGTAGTCTTCTTTCTTTACAAATATATCTCGGCTGCCTTTATCGGCAGTCTCCTTCAGTTGGTCCATCATCACGAGTTTAACAAATAGAACTAATGAAGTAAGCGCATTATTTCATTTCGCTTTATTATTTATAATTCAGACTGATCTTTCACTAGATATTCGCGTGTCACATGTGTGTGTGTGTGTGTGTGTATGTGCATTTCCGCAACTGTTATGTTAATCTAACTGAGTGAGACTAGAGTGCCTGAATAAGAATTTACCAATTGCATGCGCTAACTATTTGTTTTATAAAATCTATGTAAAATGACTTAACTGAGATTGCCCTCATATTTTCTTGTGGGGAACAATAGTTCAGAAACACTCGTCATAAACTCATGCCATTATGAGTGATAAAACTAGAAGTCCGAATGACCAATGCACGTGTTAAATTTCAGTTCAAACCACCAAAGTTGTACTCAGGATAAATTTGTAATAACAGTCATTGTCATAACATTAAATAGGCACACGACACGCATATGCATGTGAATGTGTGTACATAACTAAAAAGATTCAGTTAAATATAATTGATGCACATTTACGTGCATCTTAATGAAACTGCAATCAATAGGCATTAATTTAAACTTTGCACGCGTCAAACTAATTATTAATTTTAAACATTTGAAATGCTGTATTATTAGAATGATCTCAATAGGTAAGGTGGGGTTTCAAGACAAAAAAGTAAGCGTTCAAGTCACATTAGAGTTTTAAAATTAAATGAGTTGTTAGAGGTGAAATTTAGAAAGACTATTTTATATTTAGCCACTAATTGAATAATAAGCCCACTAATAAGTCAATTTTAATCCGATGTTCTTAACCTTTTACTGGAGCTAGCTTCAGTTTCCAATTCATGCAATCGCCATTTCCTGCCATTAGATAATGTGTTATTCCAAGTCGAACCTAACGATTTTTCAACCGCTGTTTCATTCATAATATATTATCTAGATTTAATTTAGATCGATTCTCTAATCAATCTCGTCACCCTATTACGACTACATACACTCCTGATGTTTCCAAGGGATCAATCTTTTCTTTTTGGTTAGGGAAATGCACATACACACACACACACTTGTGACACGCGAATATCTTCTGAAAGATCAGTCTGAAGTATAAATAATAAGGCTAGAGGAAATAACGCGCTTACTTCATTAGTTTCATTTGTTAAACTAGTGATGATGGACCAACTGAAGAAGGCTGCCGATAAAGGCAGCCGAAATATATTGGTAAAGAAAGAAGACTACTGGAACAATTATAACTGCGTTAGTCAAAACGCAGATCAGGTAATTTCAATTAATCTGGTTTCGCCTGATGACTGGCAGATCGCTTTCCCTTTGGAAGCAAGTTGTCTTCTAATAACTTTACTTTCCGTCTCGTCTCACTTTCGATGTATAAATGATAACTCTGCAACACTGAATAGAAATTGACATATGTTTGGTAAATGCTAGCCATAAATATTTCGGAAAACCGATTAAGAAGCAGTCAAATGCCGTCTGATAAGAAAAATAAAAATATTTTATGCGCATATATACAATATAAGTGTGTATATGTGCATATCCAGATGAATTACCATTTTATTATGCTTATACAACGTCGAATATAAATATTGAATCACTGGAAGGCTACATTGTATACCGTCCTATTATCCCACATTCCTCACCCAAATATATAGTGGTTAAATGACGCCATACCAGCTCCTACTGATGAGTCGCCGGTAAGCACGAAACGAATGTGCATGAGATTATATTTTCCGTTCATGCTGTCTTTGGTTTATCCTTCTGGTCACAACTGAATTAATTTGTTACTAGGTTCGCAACACCTAACACATACTTGCTTATATATTAGTTCTCCGCACCAAACAGTGTTTAACTGTTATATATTGTATACCACATTTTACTAAACAAACTAAATGTATTACTTGATCTGTATTTTGACTAACACAGTCTAAATTCTAGTTGTTTAGTTTCTTGAAAAATGTCGGCGGCAAATGGCGGTCGTTATTTACATCCAACTAAATGGCTGAATATGAATTTACTGCTTACATGCGTTTGATTATTTGTTTTAAACTCACCATGTGAAATGAGGTCAGACAATGACCGCCGAAATGTTTTCAAGGCACAAAACAACTGAAATTCAACCTGTGCTTGTCAAAACACAGATCAGGTAATTTTGATAAGTCCAGTCTCGCACTTATTTCACTCTTATAACTAACTATATGATTGAATAAAATTGGATTAGTGTTCAGCTCAAGTACGCAAATTTGATCTTAATAATTATATGCATGAGTGAATGCAGTATTACTGTTTTACGTCTGGTTAAATACAATGTAATTGGTATTCATTTCAAACTCGCAAACTTGATTTAAAGAATGTACTTGACTGCCCTGTATATGACATTCCGTTCTTACATTGATGCATGCTTTATTATATTCAAAGTATTAGTCCGATATAATTCCAATAGGTGCACGTTCTCCCATATAATCCAAAATATTGTTCTATTGCATACAAACAAGTTAAGTGAACAAGCGGTGCAAACATACACACGGTATTTCAGGCCTATTCTCCAATAATCTCATTTGATTTGCGTTGTGATACACGATCAACCACAAATTAACAGGTGCTAGTGCTTTTGTGTGCTTTCAACCATTCACACGGAGTGCCAAGAATAGATTTGCATTAAATTAATTTTCCAAGAATGTCAAATTGTAAAGATTTTTGTGCGCCATTTTGCAATCAGATTCTTATTTGTTCTTTCTTTAACAGACTATATATATATATATATATATATATATATATATATACTATCGGAATCCACCATCGATGATGAGACGCGTTGTCCATCTTTTTCAGAATTGAATTTATTCTTCATTCAATATTTTTAAAATCATCTTTCTGATTGATGTCTCGTTTGAATTTCGATTGATCATATATAATCTCGTTCATGGACCTTCTAAGAAAATATTTCAATTACTGTTTTAGATATCTATCTTCAGCTCATAACACAAGATAAAGTGGAAGTAATAAAGCAAGTATGTATTAGGTGTTGTGAACCTAGTTACAAATTAGTTCAGTTGTGCCCAGAAGGATAAACCAAAGGCAACATGAACGGAAAGTATAATCTCGTGCAATTTCATTTCGTGCTTACTGGCGACTCATCACTAGGAGCCGGTGTTACGCCCTTTAACCACAATATATTTGTGTGAGGAATGTGTGATAATATTACGGTACAATCTCCTAGACGAATGTGTTGCGGGCCAAGTAACAAATTCCGTTCATGCTATCTTTGGTTTATCCTTTTGGTCACAATTGAACTAATTTGTTACTAGGTTCGCAACACCTAATACATACTTGCATATATATTAGTTCTCTGCAACAGACAGTATTTAACTGTTATATATTGAATTGAATGATGTCATGCTTACCGCGAAATGTGATAACTGATATCGATGAAGGCCAGAGTGCATGGTTTAACTGGAGTAACAGGTGTTCGGAAATTGTTGTAATTCTCAATTTGGGTGAACTTTAGCATAAATTGATATCCATCCTGTTGTTACCATGTACCTTTTCGGTACTACACTGTTGGTATCGGGAACTAACACAATAGCCATAGTGTTAGAATCCTTTACAGACTCGGTATATATACTATATAGTGTGAGTTAGCGTTGAAGTCGCATTTTCAAGACTTTATATGATGTTAACTTTACTACTACAGGTTTACACATTCGTCTAGGAGATTGTACCGTCCTATTATCCCACATTCCTCACTCAAATTTATAGTGGTTAATGGGCGTAATACCGGCTCCTGCTGATGATGATACAATACTCTGTTTAACAAAAAAATTTCATAAAAACAATAAAACACATTTTGTTTTACTAAAAGACTAATTTCTTACATGGCTGGTACGATTATACGCTGCATATAATTTTACAGCGAATTAATATCTTGTTAGTAATCTGATTTCATTATATTAGGTCAACGAACTGTTGCAATGAAAGTGCTACTGCCTAATACAATAATTACTTAAATCAAGTTTGAGAACCTAATAGAAACAACGATCCCATTTTAAACAATAATTCATTGCGCGGGTGGTGGTAGCAATTCTTTATATCAAGTTTGCGAGCTTGAAGTAAACACCAATCCCATTTTATTTAACCAGTCATCGAACAACATAACAAAACTACCGCCAGCTGCAACGCACTGACGCGTTTCGACCTTCCATGATCATCATCAGGGTACGACGGCAAACTGACTATCGAGGATCAAACCGCATTGAATATATATGGAAATCAAATTTAGATAGGCGGCTCTCACGTCTAGCAGTCTCGCATACATTGAACTTGACTGCAAATCTCGGCTGCACAATTTCTATGCAGTCACGAACTTTAATTGTTTGCAGCTTTCGCCAATATATATATATATATATATATATATATATATATATATAGATATATGAACAATTAAAACAATAATTGATTGCGCTATTGGTGGCAACAAGGTTGTCAGCTTGTTATAGACACTAACCCCATTAAATATACATTTGTCAGTATAAACTAAGCATTGCATATATCAAGAAAGACAATTCATTCTGCGTTGTTATAATAATATTATTGTCTACAAGTATTATAGTCCATCGTCTTGCAGCGATAAAAATTGGCTGATTCAGGGCTTTATGTGACGTCGTATTTTCGAATGAACTTCGACCCCATTGAAATTTAATAGTGGCTTTTTAAGCGGTAAGCGATGAATTACCTTAAAGGACACCCAGGTAAACTGAAGGACTAGTTTTTTTTTAATGAAAGAAATTGTGTTTCGGTAATTTTTCTGGGAAAACAATCATTTCACAATTAAATAATCAATAATTGCGCTAGTGGTCGTAAAACTTTTTCTAAATCAAGTTCGCGAGCTTGAAGTAAACACCAATCCCATTGTATTTAACCAGTCGTCGAACAACAGAGCAAAACTAACGTCAGTCAAACCTACTAAGGCGTTTCGACCTTTCATGATCATAATCCGAGTTGGGCAGCAAACTTACTGGCAAGGGTCAAACCGCATTGCATATTGTTTTACTAAGAAATTGGTAATTGCGCGCATTTTCCTAACATCTGTTTAAATCAAGTTCTGTGACAGAAATAAACTCCGACCCTGCTTTTTAACCAGGCGTGAAAAATACAATAACTAGCGCCGGTTACACATTATAACGTGCTTGGACATTTGTATTCCTCGTCAGTGCATGACGACAACATGACAGATCGGAATCACCTCGCAATGGATCTATTTCGAATCGCAAATCAGAAATTTAAAAAAAAATTATTTAATTTTTTTCTAACATTATTGCATGGAGATTGTGCTGACGGCATTCTAATTGATTGATGTGCATAGGAGATAACAGGAGTTGGATGTAGCATTTATGATAGGCCATACATTTTGTACTAATTGAGGTTTGATTATTGCTAGTCAGTTAGTCATCGAGTTCTGATGATGACCATCGAAAGTTGACGCGCTTCAGTACCCGTAACTGACGCTAGTTATGATATGTTGTGCGACAAATCAAGGCTACGCGTTTAGTGTTTCCTTCCAGTCAGCAAAATGATTTTAATTATAAGCAGGGATCCCTCTTTTTGCCAATCCAGCAGAAATAATAATGCGAAAATCGTTTCGAGTAATGATGTGGTTTGACTGCATGTGTTGCCCTTTCAGCGTAAAAAAAGAAAAATGATATTCATTAATGGAACAACATAACCAAGTCTACTTTTTCTAGATAGATTTTAATTAGTACAATCTAGTGGTTACCATAATGAGCCTATGATAACAATTTATTTACTCTCTCGCAATCGATATGCATTTGATTAGTCACATGCACGAAGAAAGTAACTTGAAGAACCACAATGACATTCAAAAACACGCGTGTAATATATATATATATATATATATATATATATATATATATATATATATATATATATATATAGACTAGACGCAACTGGATTGTTCTTTAATTGTTGTTACTTTTTGTTGTTTTGTGTTTTTTTATGAAGATGGCATGTGCGACCACAAATAAGGTGCAATAAAATATGCTTCTAACTGTCGATGTATAAATTATTCAAATGATCTCCATTGAAACAAATCTGAATAGAGAAATTTGATATATTCAGCTAACGTCGAGGAAGCTGTGCCAAATATGGTGATGAGAAAAATATATTTTAATGTTCTCTTCATGCGTGTTTTGCCATTACATTTTTCGCGATCGCTGTCTTTGTTTTTATTTGAAATTTCCTCCTCTCGTCTGGACGGGCATATTGTATCATCAATAATTTGTTGCCTGGCTGACATTTCAAATGCCAATACAAACTGTTTTATGTACCTTTTTAGCTATTTCCCGCGGAGTGCTAGCATATGCAATTATGCATTAGGCATCAGAAATCTAGCAACAAACTAATTCTAATGAGACCAGAAAACTATGCCAGACTGCATGATCGAAACGTATAACCACATGTACACATGCATCTTGTGCTTACTGGCGGTTCATGGGGAATAAGCGACACTACACCATAAAGCACCATATATTTAGTCAATAAAGGAGGGGGCAATTGCACGAGCCAACCACATGAAAGTATTTGCATTCAAGCAGCAATAAAGGCATGGCCATCTATGCTTCGGAAATGCAACTACAAAGCCAATTCACTAAAAATAATATGCACCGAGCCTGTAAAGGATGCCAACAAAATTGAAATTAAAAACCATTCTGAACAACGGCTTCTACAGCAAAGCTCAAAACTCTGGTCTCGACCGACACCAGACAACTCATTTCGCGGTAATCATGGTATCATTCAAGTCAGCAATTTTGATTTAAATAATTGTAAGTCATTTATTTTGGTCTAGGAAAGCGATAGTCATTCAATTGTTCTTCGTCGCCATCTCTATAACAGATAACAGCCAGTATCACACATTACGTGTGTTAAGTAATCTATTCGGCTTTGAGGGTCAGCAATATTGCATCTGCACAGGAAGCCAACTACCCATAATAGTTCAGCAGGTCTTCTTATCCAGAAGCACAATCTGAAACAGCCGTAACTGTTCGGTTTGTGTCTGTAATTCAAGTATTTGCCGCAGAACTATCAAAATACTTCAGTCGATTTTAGATGTCAACAACAATACGTCGGTTATTAGTTAGTGTAGACATTATAATTTATTTAACTGGAAAGTCTAAGGTTAAATTGTATAAATGAAGTTCCCGGAGTTAATTTAAATTAATTTATTTATTTAACTTATCGCATTATACAATTAAACAACCGTTGATTGCACAGATGGTGAGAACAATATTTTAGATATTATTTAATAATTTCATATGAACATTTATCGAATTTTCTGTATCCAGTCGCCCAGAATAGGAAATCTACCGTCCGTTAAAATTACTGATGTGTCTAGACCTTCCAGGGTCGTCATCAGAACAGGCCACCAAATTAACTGGCGAGTATCAAAACGCAATCAATCATATAGGTACGGAATAACGAAAATGCGTCTCACGCCTCAAGGTGTTTCGCACGGTTTGCACTTGACAGGAATGCCGGATTCACCATTTCAATGAAGCCATGACTATAATTTTCTTGCAGGCTTCGCCACACATATATAAGTTACACAATTTAAACGTTATTGATTGCACGGGAGGCTATAAGTAATATTTCAATGAAATTTGCCAATTCTACATATTTTTTTTAAAAAAGCCGCCACGAATAGAATGATACTGTTATTTGCCTTTATTGACGTATTTCGATTTTCTACTGGCATCCACTGAACACGATAACAAATTGCTTGTTGAGGATTAAACTGTAATTTTTGAAAGTCATCTCTTGTGGTCTCAGATGAAGTGTACTGGGCGGGAATGTTGGCTACTTAATTCCTACATAATACAAACTTAGCCCTTTAGAAACTTTCGCCAAATTTAGATATGTCATTCAATTACGCAATCAATGATTGCGCGGAAAGTGATTCGATTGATATTAAACAAGTTTTCTTACTTGATATAGACAACAATCTTATTTTATGCAACCATTCGCACAGGGTAGCAAGGCTACCATTATCTGCAAGTACTAACGCAAATTCTGGACAGTACGCGAAGAACTCCCAATGATGACGAAAAAGTTATATTGGATGAATTGCCTTTTACAAATCATACGATGCTTAGTCTGTACTGACAAACTTATGTATATAAAGGGACTAGTGTTTGTGTCAAGATCTGAACCATGACTTATTTAATTTTATTGTAACTAAAGGAAATTCATCCAGTAAGGAATTTATTTGTTGCGAACCTGGATTAATTGAAATTACCTGATCTGCGTGTTGACTAACGCAGCTTTCATTGTTCCAGTAATTTTCCTTTGGCACCTACCTTTCCGTAGACTTGCTTCATTTTTTTCGTGAAATGCAACTGATGAAGGCCTACGGTAAGGTAGGTCGAAATATCTTGCCAAAAGAAAATTACTGGAACAATGAAAGCTGCGTTAGTCAAAACGCAGATCAGGTAATTCATCCAGTAAACTGGTTTTGTCCCAATATGAATGAAACCATCTTGCTGTATGAATTGCCTTTGCTAACTTAAGAAATGCTTAGTTTGTACTGACAAATTTATGCATAATGGGATTTGTGCTGATATGAAGTTCGCTACCTTGCTTTAAATAATGTGGACACTGTAATTTAATTTGAGTACACAGAATTCACTTAAATTATAATTACCACATGCAGAAAAGTAGATTTTTTCTCATTCTCCATAATTTATAACAAAAGCCGATTTAATTCAAACGTCTTTCATAGTTAAAGTAACTTGATGACAGCATCTGTTTGAATACAGTTTTCCAGCTCAAAATAAGCTGTGATTTATTATTTAATCGGCGGTAATGAAAGGCATAATTATCGATAGTTTCACATACTAATACGTTTGACTTCTTTTTTTCATTAACAGAACTCAACGAAAATCTGATCCATAGTGTAAAAACTTTAATTTTTATTTGAATTATTTTTTGAATTTTGCCTTTCTTTTCCCCCGAGTAGTTTGATTTTTTTTGGAAGGTCGAAAAGCGTCAGTGCGTTGCGGCTGGCGGTAGTTCTGTTATGTTGTTCGACGACTGGCTAAATACAATGGGATTTGTGTTTACTTCAAGATCGCAAACTTGATTCAAAAAATTGTTACCACCTCCCGCACAATCAATTATTGTTAAATCGTATTGCCTAAACATGTATATGTAGCGAAAGATGCAAACAGTTAATATTCGTGACTGCATAGAAATTGCGCAGCCGACATTTCCACTCAAGTTCAATGTATGCGAGACTGCTAGAGGTGAGAGTCGCATATCTAAATTTGATTTCCATATATATTCAATTCGGTTTGATCCTCGATAGTCAGTTTGCCGTCGTACTCTGATGATGATCATGGAAGGTCGAAACGCGTCAGTGCGTTGCGGCTGGCGTTAGTTTTGTTATGTTGTTCGACGACTGGTTAAATACAATGGGATTGGTGTTTACTTCAAGCTCGCAAACTTGATTTAAAGAATTGTTACCACCTCCCGCGCAATCAATATCAGATTGTACCTTTCGTTAACGCTCACATTGATTACATCTCCTGGTCCTATCTGAACTAATTTGTTACTGGGTACGAAGTACCTAATAGAAAGAAGAATATCTTTGACTGTATATACACTGTATAAGGTAATTCGATGAGTGTGCCAAATGTACGAGTACATCCGCTGTTCAAATACAAATATGGCATCCAGGAATATGATGCTTTCTAATATTACCTCTAACTGTATATATGTATGGGGAAATATAACCCGCCCTCCCACACACACATTTAAATAAATAAATTAATTAATTTTTAAAAAAGATGCGTTTTTTGCAATTTATTTGATCTAGTTGAATGCCCTACGCAGTCGCCTTAGAGCTCTGCTTTCTTCCGGTTTTCGAATGGATATAAAGCCATATTTTAGTGCTGTTATCAGTGTATCTTTTGTTTACATGACAAGTCGACAGACGTTTCATTGCTTTTAATGCTGAAGGTTCGAATAAGAGCATGATAAATTTAAACACATTTTGAGCGCCTTCATTCCGTCCAACTGATAAATTTGCCATAATATAATGTAATGTCTTTTGTCTAAGCTTATCCCAACTTCCTGGAGCTTAACTGATCTGTTTAATGAACAGCCATTGATGACATGCTGAAGGAAATGTCTAGCAGGTGTAGGTGTGACTTCCGCTTAATAGCTCATCATTTAAGAACATGAAATGTGCACTATATTCTGGAGGTCAAAGGTAAAAGTCCTGTTGGAGAGCAGGTCGAGATTGAAAGGGTCCGCACGTCTGCTAAACATGACGCGAAGTGCGTTTCAGCCACCAAATCCACTATTAGTGTGTGTGAAAGGGAGACTTGGAATTGACGCACTCACCGGGGTCAGTTCAATCTATGATATAGAACACTTGTGTTTTTTACCTACTAACCTCCTTTTTATCGATTTTTACCTTCGTTCATTACTACCGTATTCTTTCTCAGCGCTCTATCTTGGTGTATACTTCCAATAATCTCTCGTGTATCACCCCTTTTCTTTTAAACTGTCTAATTTAGGCATTGGAAGCAGTGACGCATAAAAACAAAAGATATGGTCATTCTTCTACTGAATACAGCAAAGTACACTTAGCACAGTCTTCGGCACGCCCTACAACTCAGTTCATCCTAACTGCACACGCCCAACCGTAATTTTCTCTCCTAAAGTATAAGCTCAGAACCATTTTAAGGTATTCATCTTGAAGAATCGTGATGCACCTGCAACAATCATGTATCCGATGAAGCGTTATTATATATATATATATATATATATATATATATATATGTGTGTGTGTGTGTGTGTGTGTGTAAGCAGCACTAGGTAGATCAATGACATGCACCGGATTATACTTGTAATCGGAATTATTCTTCAACCGACTATGGCATAGCACTGCGACTAAGTATCCTTTTCTTACCTTCTATAGAATAAATTTCCAATCTGCTTCAAAACAATCCCTGCTTGCATATAATTCGCATAGGTTGATTGTAATGACAGCGAACTGAACAATACAGAGAACTTTGGCATTGCTTCTTGTTGCATTAATATTGTCTGCCATTTTGTAGGCAGTAAGTGATTCCAGTTCAGTGCACCTAAGCGAACCGCTTGACATCGCTAATAGCCAAGATGATCTGGATTGGACTGCTGACACTTCAGGCTTATTATTCATTTCTGTGTGGATTATGTGCATTTTCGCATATTCGTATTTGATCAAAAAGTGAACATAAAGCTTACTACAATGTGAAGGGATGAATTGACATTTTTTCAAGATAAAATATTCTCAATTAAAAGAAGTGCACAGGGTAGTTTAAAATGAGATATACACAGTAGGAAAACCAATCTAATGCTCGAGTTTGTAGGTCATTTGACATTGTGCTCGAATATAATTGGATATAGCATGCAATTGTGTCAATGTTCAGCACCAAAATTCATCAAGTAGACCCGTATCCTTTTTATTGAATATTCATCTTGTACCTACCAGAATCGCGGGGCCCATTTGCTTCGGAGTCTGTTGACTATCAATTGGGCTACCTAAGCTAAGTACGACATGCGATTTTCAATTTCCTACTAATTTAAGTGAGTTCGCCTGTCGGTCCTATTTGGCATTGATTCCTACCTAAAGTTCTAACTGGCCACCCTCGATCTTGCATTGTTGGACAGGCATCATGTCACTTGGAGAAATGATATTGAAGTAGAGAATTATGGCTGGACTTAATTCTATATAATGGCAGAATTAATTAAACATTGCATAGCACAGCAAATGCAGTTCATCACGTAAACCGGTTATTTCCTTTCTAGGCACTCAAGACATACTTACCAAAATAGCCGCGGCCAAGGCTCGAGCTGACGTACACCTGCTTCAAAGTTATGAAACCCATCTATTTCACCACCCAAGCAGCAATCTGTATGAAATTTCAAGCTGTAGACGAAATTATCAACTTTGGTCAGCTTTTATGTCGATATTTAAATATATCAGAAAAATCCTGCTATAAAACTTATATATATATATATATATATATATATATATATATATATATATATATATATATATTCATTAATACCCTTCCTGTGTGCAAAACAAAAAGAAATTTTATCAGATATATATATATATATATATATATATATATTATAGTAAATATCTACTCTCGTTAAGTTGATGATATGCTTTTGGGCTGTAATGTTCACGTGCGTTCCGGAGAAGTGTTTAATAAGTTCAGTGAATAGCACCGGAATATTAGATTTAAAATTGATTACAAGGAAGGTGATCGTCCTGCTTTTATTGATGAGTTGCTCAAACGTAGAACTGATGGCACATTGCGCAGATCAGTCTTCGATAAGAAAATATGGACAGTGCAATATTTGTATTTCACCTAATACTGACCATTATTGCAATTGTGTAGTAGTTCATTTATGACCAGAAGGATGAATCAAAGACAGCATGAACGGAGAATATAATCTCGTGCAGATTCGTTTCGTGCTTACTGGCGACTCATCAGTAGGAGCCGCTAATACGACTACTACCTACTATATATTTAGATGAGGAAGTTGGACTGATAGGACGGTACAGTCTCCTATACGAATTTGTAAACCTACAGAAGGTAAGTTAACTTAATAGAAAGGCTTCGACAATGCGACTTCAAAGATAATTCTTTATATGTAATGTACATAACGAGTCTATAAAGGGTACCAATACCATGGCTATTTTATCAGTACCCGATACCAAAATTATGGTACCGTAAAGATACCTGGAACCAATACTACTGTTGCCGAGTCGGTACATGGTACCAACATGATGGATTTCAGTGTATACTAAAGTTCACCAAAATTGAGAATTACAACTATTTCTGAACGCCCGTAACTCCAGAAAATCGATACACTCTAGCCTTGATCGATATCAGTTATAATATTTCGTGGTAATCCTGCCATCATTTAATTAAATATATATATATATATATATATATATATATATTATTAATTAAATATATAATAATATATATATATATAATAATAATAATAAATATAACTACTGACCATTGAAATGGTTAAAGCTTGGCTATGAAACTGCGTAATTAGAAATTGCCATCATTTAATTAAATATATATAATATATATATATATATATATATATATAATAATTAAATATATAATAATATATATATATAATAATAATAATAAATATAACTACTGACCATTGAAATGGTTAAAGCTTGGCTATGAAACTGCGTAATTAGTAATTGCGTATTTGTTTGACAGACTGTTTACGGACTAAGTTGGATGGTGTTCGTAACATTTGTCAGTTGACTTGACGCTGATTTGAATACGATAAAATTCACCACGAAACATCCTCCACCTAGTGTTAAAGTTAAATAAAATTGCAATCTGCGTCTAACATTATCTATAATTGGAATTGTTCCTGTGGACATTCATATGTAGGCAAATGCAGTAGAGCTCCACCTAAAAGAAAAATAGACTAACCAATTTACATTAGTTAGTATATAAGTGAAAATTGTGTGTAGCGTAGTGTGCGGCAGAGTGGCTCAGTGGTTAGAGCACCAGATTCCGAAGGAGACGTGCCCAGGTTCGAGCCCTGTCCACGGAAAATTCTGGCCAGTATATGATGAGTTCCCAATAAGGACGAAACCGGTCTACTGGATGAATTGCCTTTTCTACACTACCCAATTCTTAGGTTATACTGACATATGTAAGCAATTAATTGGTCAGGTGCTTATATCAAGACCGCAACCTTGATTATAATAAATGCAGTAGAAGTTAGAATTCACGCTTGTTGGAGCACATACCAACGCGGTTGGTGCAAAATAAGCTTGGTGTTGTATGTATGTTTATAAATAAACATGTTTTGTCCTGAAAAAATTGCGACACACCAAGGCAATGCTCTTGAAATGTAATTAAAAAAAGGAGTAATGTTGTTCCTGCCTATTTGGAAGCGATTTCAATAAATCCACGTTGTTCCGTACTCAGCAAGCAAAAACAACTTTTCCATGCACAAATGTTTTTAGTTATGTTTCCTATTTTTCACCACGTAGCTGCAGTTAGGCCAATATGTCTGCAAGTCACGACAGATGTCAATTTGTATGTTGTCGCCACTGATCTGATTTATACGAGTTCAGCAAGATTTTAGGCTCCAAATCAAATTTGCATGCAAAAACAGTCTTGTGGGTGTTTGGCAATAGACGGTACCGAATCGAGACTTGAACCCAATTAAGGTCTCCTTTAAGTTTGTCTATATTTGCAGCCATTGCAAATGGCATTATCAGCATATCCACATTCGGGAAACCGATTAAAAACAACTGACTCTCTTCCGCAGACTTTTGCTGTGACTTCAATGAAAACAACATTGACAAAATAAATGAAAACACACTTCGAACGTCGGAGCAAACCACAAGAGTGAAAGAAGAACACTTAATAATGCAAATTAGAGCCGATGGCTTATTAATAGCTTTAATGTAGTTGAACCACTTTTACCCGATACGCCATCATGAAACATAGCTAGCAATATCATCGGGCGCAAACTGATTCGATGTAGAAGATTAGTCTATAAATGTTTTTCAATGCCACGTTTTGCATACGAGGTATGTAGCTTTGCACCAACAGTTTAACAAAGATCCGATTGATCACAATTTCCATTTCCTTTTTCTCTTCGATCGGGCTGAGTTTGTATTCGTCCAAATGGGAATACAGTTCTATCACATCTTTGAGACGAATACAAACTTAGCCCGATCGAAGACAAAAAGGAAATGGAAGTTTTAATCAATCGGATCTTCGTGAAACTGTCCGTGCAAAGCTACTACCCGCGTACGCAAAACGCGGCATTGGAAAATATGAAGCTGGCACTCCGTAAACAAATTTCAAAAAGTACACGTGTCTATAAATATATCGATGGGGAACTGCTAATACCAGAACTAAAAAATGCGTCAGAAGGAATGCATTTAATGGATGTGTACCATACTTGATCAAAATCCCGTTTGAATTAACCTAAAAACTACCGCGAGTCGCATGCACTGATGTGTTTTGACCTTCTATGATCGTCATCAGAGTACGACGGAAAACTGACTAAGAACGATCAAACTAGAATGCATATGTTTATGGAAGGCCAAATTAGATATGCGTCTTTCACTTTTAGTAGTCTCGCCTACATTGTACTTGCGCAAATATTCTGCAGATTCATCAAATATCATAGCTTCGATGGTCAACTCGTAAACATATCGAGGTATCGCTCCGTATTTAACCAAAAGGTTTACCTTATTTGATAGAAGAAGGAGATTTTTGAAGCGCTTAAATATCGGCGCTACGGAAACTGGAAATACGCGTATTAACTTATAAATTCGATCTTAGCATACGTTTCGATCAGTTTGCCACACTTAGACGTCGGCATTGACGGATAATTAACATCAAACCTGTGTTGATCCTCACCCGCCGTGTAGCTAAATACAAACTTTTGGCAAAGCTTGCTGGCAAAAGTGCCATCTACCCGTAATTTTACTGCAATGCCATGTGGTGCAGAGTTCCGATGTGATCTTCGTGTCCAATTTTATAATGTGAGCTAAGGGTTACGTAAGCTATTCCGTCATACCATTCCATGATATGCTTTATACGCCAGAAACAGGAGTTACAGGTGGTCCAGCGCAGATAAAATCGTTTCTGAACGATAAACCGTACATTTGTATGTATTCCCGATGTGAGGATATTCGAAAAATATAGTGCTCGCATGTGGCGGAATTTCAATAGGATTCTGGTGGTATCCATTGATTGAACCGGTAAAGCTCCTGCGGTACGCTTTCGCATCCCGGATGAAGAACAACAATTGTGCGCTTAAACAAATACCTGAAAATTATGACAACTCTTTATTCCATCTGCATGGTTTATGCTTTTACATTAGGTAAAAAAATACCGCCTGTCACACTGAAAATTTGAGTCTAAGGGCAAGTAAAGATAGATAGATAGATAGATAGAAAGAAAGAAAATATAGAAAGATAGATAAACAGATAAACAGATAGATAGATAGATAGACATATAGATAGACAGATAAATAGATAGATATATAGATGGATGGATGGATGGATGGATGGTTAGTGGATGGATGATTGGTGGATGGATGGATGGATGGATGGTTGCTTGGTTGATGGATGGATGGATGGATGGATTGATTGATGGATGGATGGATGTATAAATGGATGGATGGATGGTTGGTTGCTTGGTTGGTGGATGGATGTATTGATTGATTGATAGATGAATGGATGAATGGATGAATGGATGAATGGATGAATGGATGAATGGATGAATGGATGGATGGATGGATGGATGGATGGATGGATGGATGGATGGATGGATGGATGGATAGATGGATGGATGGATGGATGGATGGATGAATGGATGGATGGATGGATGGATGGATGGATGGATGGATGGATGGATGGATGGATGGATAAAGAATGAGCTTGTATCCGTTGCTACAATTATTTTAAGCTAGGACACAATACGCACAGGAGTAAAACACAACTTGTGTTTTACTCCTGTGCGTATATATTCTAGATGAGACTGGAAATGAAGTCTCGAAAATTTGGTCAAAGAACAATGGAAAATCTTGATCCAACGTCATTTTCAGACAATCAGCTAATTGAAGGCTTAAAGAAGAAGGGACAAGTGAGAACCCATCAATTGAGGCCAAAAATTACATCATCTGAATATGAAGGAAGTTCAAGATTTTACCGACCTATGAGTGCTATTAATTGTCCCGCACAAGAAAAATGCGGTCAAATCCACAACAAGAAGGACAGCACTGAGAACAAAAACGGATCGTTTAAAATGTATTTATATCAAATTTGGTCTATTGATTGAATCGCTTAAAGATACTTTGAAATTGAGGTTCCAACTTTAGGCTCATGGGCTGCAAATTGTTTATGCTTATCCGCTCTACAACATCCATCAGACAAAGCAACAATTTTAATATTGCGCGTGGTAAATACATTATGAAATTGTCATTCAAGTGAGAATGGGTGATTCATTTCCAGGGTCATACTGTGGTTGCACTACACAATACCGAAGGTCGTTACTCAGCTGTTTATACACAAAGTTTTTCCTCTTTTAGGTGATCTAAAATACAAGGCTAATGAGTACCACATATCCAAAATATCTAGTACACTAAGGTGCCAGAAAATGTATTCTACCATTCTTTTTGTATTAGGAAGCAGTTACGTTACGCGCAGGCGAGGCATTGCCCTTGGTTATCAAAGGCTACTGACACGCTTTCATTAAGTGTATTGACATTGTCAGGAAATAAATTCTGATAACAATTCTTTAAATCAAGTTTGCGAGCTTGAAGTAAACACTAATCCCATTGGATTTAACCAGTCGTTTAACAACATAACAAAACTCCCGCCAGCCGCAACGCACTGACGCGTTTCGACCTTCCATGATCATCATCAGAGTACGACGGCAAACTGACTATCGAGGATCAAACCGCATTGAATATATATGGAAATCAAATTTAGATATGCGGCTCTCATCTCTAGCAGTCTCGCATACATTGAACTTGACTGGAAATGTCGGATGCACAATTTCTATGCAGTCACGAACATTAACTGTTTGTAGCTTTCGCCACATATACATATATAGGCAATACAATTTAACAATAATTGATTGCGCGGGTGGTGGTAACAATTCTTTAAATCAAGTTTGCGAGCTTGAAGTAAACACCAATCCCATTGTATTTAACCAGTCGTCGAACAACATAACAAAACTACCGCCAGCCGCAACGCACTGACGCGTTTCGACCTTCCATGATCATCATCAGAGTACGACGGCAAACTGACTATCGAGGATCATATATATATATATTTGGCGAAAGCTGCAAACAGTTAATGTTCTTGACTGCATAGAAATTGTGCAGCCGGCATTTCCAGTCAAGCTCAATGTATGCAATTAAGTATTTCATGGGAATTCTTCATGTACTGTCCATAATTTGTCGTAGCCAGGACATGAACCAGGGCACGCATGCTTTGGAGTCTGGGACTCTACCTACTGAACAGCATTCTCTCATTCAACACGCAATTTAAAATCATATACCAAATTATGTCTCCTGTTTGAACCTATATGAATTACCTAAATGACCGAAGTTAAATCTATCAACCCGCGGTCTTTTATTATGCAACGACCGCCATTCCACATGAGAAAGTTATTTTGATTTGAAGCCTAATGACAGGATTTTTATTTAATGTACTTTGACAGTATAAAATAAATAGTGCATCAGGTATCAAAGGCATTGATTCAGTAGACCATTTTCTTCCTCATTAGGAACTCAGGGACTAGCCAGATATTGCCACGGTTCAAAATGGGGTGTCTACTTTAATCAAGGATGCGATCTTGATATTAACACCTGACCCCTTATGTGTATACAATTCTCAGTATAAACCAGGGAAACTCATCACGTACTGTCCAGAATTTGACATATATATATATATTTTTTTTTGACGACATGAATAAGATATTGCGTCAGGTAGCAAAAGCAATTCATTAATTAGAGCGATTTAGTATAATAATTTGTCGTGGACGCGACATGCACCAGGTCACATATGCTTTGGTGTCTGAGACTCTAACTGCTCGTACGGCTCGAACTGGGGCGCATATGTATCTTGATCTACAAATTATACCACTGCGCATCATGTGTATATCACACTGAAGTTTAATTTGATATCAACTCCCAAAGTGGTATTGTGTCTACCTTGATCAAGGTTGCGATCTAGATATTAACACTTGACCCATTTTTACATACATTTGTCAGTATAAATTAAGAATTTTATAGTGTAAAAAAGGCAATTTATCCAGTAGACCGGTTTCGTCCTTATAGGAAACTCATCACGTTCTGCCCAGAATTTGCTGCTGGCAGGACTCGAACCTAGGAACGTCTGATTGGGAATCTGGTACTTTTACCACTGAGCTACCCTGTCGCTCACTACACACAATTTTCAATTATATATTAAGAAATGTGTTTTGTTTCGTCTTCCCTTTAGGCATTGTGTCTGTTGGCTAATCGTTGATCGAGCTGGAATGTAGTTAAATAAAGTTGGAAGCGATCCAATCGTGTATACTTATAAGGATAAGGAAAGTCAATATACAGCTTCGGATATAAAACTGAATATTACATGCAATGTTTGCCTACATCGGCTAAGATACGAGCCATGTAATTCTACGTTAAATGCTCGCGGCTACAATTTCCAGGCCAAATCAAGCTTAACATATAATTTGTAGATTACAATATGGATGAATTCGGTTATAGTAATTGAATAGTATGTACTGTATTCTTTCTATGCATAGCTAAAATCGGCAATATCTGTATAATAAATCTTGTTATTATGCAATAATTAAGTATTACTCTCACAGGGTCAGGGTGTCTGCATTAACATGACAGGTCAAATGTAGTTAATTCGAAATTTATTTTGGTAGAGAAAGGTGGGTAGTTTCTTTTGAAGTAAATTCTGTCCAATATGCTTACATTGATATACAACAGAATATAACGTAAACTTCGCTGCTTCAGTAAATTAGGAACTTAGTTGATTTAACAGAAAAATCATGTTCCTGCCTTCGAATCCCAGCCGCGACATTTCTGCTTTCGATTGAAGAGTGCTGAATGGGAGCAAACACGTTCTAGAGAATAAAATGCATTTGTAATCTGATGCATTGGCTGGTTTGTGCTGAAAGCATGAATATAGATAGTTCCCTTTAATTGAATATCACTTTCTCAGGTGGCGTGTTTTCAATCGCATGCTAACCGACGAAAGAAGGCCAGCTAATTATTCTATTTGAATGTGATACGCATTTGGATCCACTTAAAACAGGGATTGGCCAACGAAAATTATTGGTCATAAGACTTTAAACGGGTTGAATTTTATGGCATTCGTCTTTTAAGAAATGCAGTTTGCGATTCTGAACAAATGATCACTGGATAGTTCGTTAGTTACAGCAATTCTGCTTTCTATTGATGTGTGCTGAAGGGGGCTGAAAACAGCCTAGAAGATAAATTCTATATTTGTAATCTTGCGCAGGATTCAGTTTATACTCAAAGCATAAATACATAACTAATTCCCTACAATTTAATTTAGTTTAATATCACTCATCAAATTGGCGCGTTTAGTGTCTTATGATAATTGATCGGATTTGGCCCGCTGACTTGTTGTAATTAAAAACAATACGCGTGCGTGGATCCACCTGTAAGGGAATTTAGCCACGAAACATCATCTTGTACAAAACCTTAAATTTATTAAATTGCCTGACATTTGTATCTTATGGATTACATTTTGTGGTGTGGAACAAATACTCACCGGCTCGATCTCCGGTTGCACCCACTCTGGCTTCTTTTGACGAGCGCTAAACTAGGCCGTCGACGGTCTTGAAGATAAATTACATTTGCAGTCTGATGCCGTTTTGAAGTTTATTCTGATAGCGTAAATGTCAATATATAACTCCATCTTATCTCAATTCAATATCACTTTCCAAGGTGGTGTGTTGTCTTTTTTATGATTACCAATCAGAGATGGCCAGCTGCTTTTTAGCTGAAAACAATGCACATGTGGATCGACCATTCAACGGAGACTGCCCGAAAAGCATTACTTTTTATATAACTGTAATTTAATTAAAAGTCCTGGTATTCGTGTCCTAGAGAAAAAATATTCTTGCTCTGTATGCAGGTTCATCGGCTCGATGTCCAGTTGCGGCAATTTGGGATTATATTTATAAATGCAAACCAGGGTCGAACACATTCTAGAATATAAATGGCATTTGCAATCTGATGCATTGTTTAGTTTACACTGAAAGCATAATTATAATTAATTTCCTCCATTTTACTGTAATTCAATATTGCTTGTCAAAGTGGCGTGTTTTTTATCCACCAGCCGGCCAGTGGAATTTTTTCAGTTGAAAAAATATGCATGTGGATCCACCTGTATCAGAGTTTGGGCAGAAATTAAACTTTTAACTAATGAAATTTCCTGGCGTTTGTGCATAGGGAATACATTTTGTAGTTGCGAACAAATGCTCACCAGCTCCATCTCAGGCTGCAATTATTCTGGATTTTTTTGATGGTCGTATCTCAATGAAGACTACTCCATCAAAAGTATTAATTTTATTCGTTGTATTGTACAATGCATAATTTGTACCAACAATGCATTAACTATTACAGTTATATACTGTTTGTTGCGAAGAGCTAATATATATGCAAGTATGTATTAGGTGTTGCGAACCTAGTAACAAATTAGTTCAGTTGTGGCCAGAAGGATAAACCAAAGGCAGCATGAACGGAAAGTATAATCTCATGCACATTCGTTTCGTGCTTACTGGCGACTCATCAGTAGGAGCCGGAATTACGCCCTTTAACCACTATATATTTGGTCGAAGAATGTGGAATAATAGGACGGTACAATGTATTAACTAATAAATTACTACCACTTAATTTTCATTCGATTACCCTTCCACAGGTGGCATATAGCCTATTGGAGGTAGCTAGTTAATTTTTTATGGTGACAAAAGCAAAATTTGAAATGAGACTGGAAAATACAAGTTACCTGTGGTCAGTGTGGCATAATGAAAAAATGTTTATACTCTGGAAAAAATACTCCTTATTCAAATCACAGCCTCGGCAATTCGGGCTAATTAGAGACGCAATTTCAAGTATTATACCAACTTACGTTTTCTGGTTAACCGTTCTTTCATAATTGCGTGCTGTGTACGGCACGGGTGGCGCAGTGGATGGAATCTCCGATTCCGAAACATATATGCTCCGGTTCGTGTCCATTAGCGGCAAATTCTAAACATAACTTGAAAAACTCGCAAAAAAGTAGGAACCGGCCTACAGGATGAAGTTCCTTTGCTACCTGATGCGAATTTTTTTCTAAACTGACAAATTACATATTCCTGAAATTATATTGCAAAACAATACACACAAACATATATATATATATATATATATATATATATATATATATATATATATATATATAAAATTGTACCTTAATCATCTGTAGTTTGATGTATTATTTTTAAAAACATCATAACAATGCTTATTCAGATTTAGCTTCACTAAACAACATAACGAAGCACATTTTATAATTGATCTCATTTTTTAATATAAATTTCTGCACAAATATCAATTTGGCATCCATGAGTCGCCTCCTTTGTACTTCAAATGTGGCCCAGCTTGACCGAAACGCGTCAGAATTACAAATTGCTGGTTCTTGAAGTAATCAGTACATCTGATAGAACTTTTCTAATTATATCTCGTGTTCTACAACCAGGAAAATTAAATTGGTTCATTTTGTTGTCATTATTGTTTGATTAATTTCGAGGTAAAAAACACAAATCGTTGAGATTTATTGTAAATTACGGGTTTGTTATAGAATTCTGGGCACTCATCGATTTTTAACATATGTTAATCGATTACTTTAAGTCCTTAATTTTACAAAACTATTCAATAGGGATAAACGGGGACCACGTAGATTGCACAAGACTTGTAAACACTCAATAAAAGTTATACACACACACACACACAAACAAATATGTGCACGCTAGGCACAAGCGTAAGCAATGAAATTGCACGGCACACATGAATTAGACTATCTTTGTTATCTTAGTCACTTGTGCAAACGAATACTGAATAGATGAGCGTACATAATTACAATTGCAACCATGCCTTCATGCTTTGTCTGAAACAAGATTGCTACTGAATGCACCCCGCTGAGTCTATTTTGTGCTGCTGGACCGATTCAGAAATACTATGCGTATATATATATATATATATATATATATATATATATATATATATATATATATATATATATGTCTGTGTGTGTGTGTAGTAATACGTGTATATAAACATACACATGTATGCATTATTTTGATATTTGGTGCTAGCACAAAATTTATAATGCAAAACATTTTTAAAGTTAACCCAACTGTCAGACCATGAATTTCTCTTCATTGGGTCAACTCATCATTAGACCATGAACTAAAAGAATGATGTGGCATGCTTCAAGCTACTAGGCAGTGTATTTCATAGGCTTAAAAACTAGCCAGCAAACTTAACAATCAAAATATCACTGGAAGTCCTGACAACTAATGAAAACTTGGCATCAAACAGAACGCGACTAAAGGATGGAATTTTATTTCAAATTTGTGCATTATTCTACGTTCTATCGCATGCAGACATCATTAACCAAGAGGTGTCGTGATTACATAAATGACCACAGATCGATATCGCGTTAGACAACTTTGTGAACATTTGGACTTCCAACAGCGTCAGAATACATGAAGTAGGAGTGTATGCTGTGTAGATTTATGCATTCGATATAAATACATGCAACATTATCTTTTGGTCTCTACAATAGCCAAATATTTTGAAAATCTTTTGAATACGATCATGTTATGCGTTAATTCACACATACACACACACACACATATATATATATATATATATATATATATATATATATATATATATTATTTTGATATTAGTTTATAAATGACTGTAATTACCATTATATATATATATATATATATATATATATATATATATATATTAATTGATACAGTCATTATAAACTAACATGGCACTAGATAGTAAATGCAGGTCATTAAATTAACCGGTGTCGTACTTATTGGGCACTCACTGAGTACTTGCCGAAATTTTCACGCCTGGGATGTTAGCCAAGAGGAGCATGATTCAGAGTCTGGAAACTCATCCACTATGTATTTTTACTTATATGCCAAATTAAGTCGTTTTGTTCAAACTTTCCTTCAGTTGGATCCAATGCGTAATTCCTTTTTGACCTAAAGTATCAATTATCCAACCTGATCCGTCATTATACATCAAACTACCTGTCACCCGATTAAATGAATTTGAATTAAAGTTTAATGTCAGGATTTGATTATATATATATATATATATATATATATATATATATATATATATATATATATATATATATATATATATATAATACATGTTTAATTTAAGGCATAATTTGATTGAATTCTCATTCATGCCGTCCTAGTCAGTTTGTATTCGTGGCTCGACAATATATGTCCGCGGACAGGACTCGAACCTGAACACGTCAGTAACTCTAATCATTGAGCTATATTTTGAGTTATATATTTACTTTTTGGTTTTTTGTTTAGTCTTTTCTACTACTGGAGCCTACATGGCATCTCTTTAGGCCTGAACTTCCAACTAGCCACACCCAATCTCTTCTTGTATAACAAACACTAAATTTTCTGGGAAAATGGTATTGAATTGAAAATTTATTTAATTAAACAATCATTATTTGTGTAGGCTGTGTTAACATTTCTTTAAATCAAGTTTATGCAAGTTGCTGCCAATTGGCTTAGTGGTTAGAGTCATAGACTCCGAAGCAGACGTGCCCAAACTACTTGCAAATTTTCAAATAAGAACGAAACCGGTGTCCTGAATGAGTTAAATACTGTTTGTTGCGGAGAACTAATATATATGAAAGTATGTATTAGGTGTTGCGAACCTAGTAACAAATTAGTTCAGTTGTGACCAGAAGGATAAACCAAAGACAGCATGAACGGAAAGTATAATCTCATGCACATTCGTTTCGTGCTTACTGGCGACTCATCAGTAGGAGCCGGTATTACGCCCTTTAACCACTATATATTTGGGTGAAGAATGTGGGATAATAGGACGGTACAATCTCCTAGACGAATGTGTAAACCTGTAGTAGTGAAGCTAACATCATATAAAGTCTCGACAATGCGACTTCAACGCTAACTCACTCTATATAATATATATACCGAGTCTGTAAAGGATACTAACACTATGGCTATTGTGTTAGTAACCGATACCAACATTATAGTACCGAAAAGTACATGGTACTAACACTATGGTTGCCGAGTCGGTACATGGTACCAACATGATGGATATCAATTTATGCTATAGTTCACCGAAATTGAGAATTACAACTATTTCTGAACACCTGTTACTCCAGTAAATCCATACACTCTGGCCTTGATCGATATCAGTTATCACATTTCGCGGTAAGCATGACATCATTGAATTCAATATATAACAGTTAAATACTGTTTGTTGCGGAGAACTAATATATATGCAAGTATGTATTAGGTGTTGCGAACCTGAATGAGTTGTCTTTTCTACAACATACGATGCTTAGTTTTTACTGAAAAATGTATATATAACAAATAAATAATTGTTATCACTGGCAATGCAAGCACTGATCGTTTAAATTAACACGCAATAGATCTACTCGTAGATGTCAGATTTCTTATATCTGTTAACTTTTTGTATTTTAATGATCAATCGACAGGAATTTAGAATTACTTATGCTAAATGATATAACATTCAATCAAATCATATCACAAATATGATAATAATTTATAAAATGACGATACATTGCCAGTTAATTAAGTAAAGAAATAAAAATATGTTCGCGAAAGAAATGAAAATTAAATAGCGGTTGGATCTAGCCTAGATAGAACCGTTCACACAAATCACACAAAATAGGCCAACAAAAAATACACCTCGCAGAAACCGTATCGAATTTAAATACTGTTTGTTGCCAAGATTTAATATATATGCAAGTATGCATTAGGTGTTGCGAACCTAGTAACATATTAGTTCAGTTGTGACAGAAGGATAAACCAAGAAAGACAGCATGAACGGAAAGTATAATCTCATGCACATTCGTTTCGTGCTTACTGGCGACTCATCGGTAGGAGCCGGTATTGCTGCTAACAGCTATATATTTGGGTGAGGAATGTGGGATAATAGGACAGTACAATCTCCTATATTCTTCGACAAAATATATAGTGGTTGAAGGCATGTACCGGCTCCTACTGATGATCACCAACCTCACGAAACAGATGTGCGTAGTGCTACTCCGTTCATGCTATTTATCCTTCATTCACAACTGAACTAATTTATTACTAGGTTCGTATCGCATTGTTAGAAGGCCACCTATTGCCGATCATTTCGCCAAAAAGTAGAAGTCAACTTTTTAAAAAAATAGTTGGTTGTACAAAAAATACGCAACATAATTAGCCGAAGGCACGATTTGAGGTCACTTTTTTCAGTGTTTCGGGGTTTATGCGTTCGCATACCACAATTGAGCCAGCACAATAGATTGTACATAAATTAGCTTTTCCAATGTTTACTTAAATCTAGTCTTCAAGCTCGCAAACTTGATTTAAAGAATAGTGTACTGTGTGTTATTAGATTTATGAAGGTAGTACTGGAAGTGAAGCACCGAAACGTAAAATTGCCAAGATTAGATCAAGCTTTATTGCAAGTTGTTATTACAAATGGTCTAGAAGTCTTCGGAGTGATGACGCCACGAAACTGAATTCAGTGCGCACTTGGAGATGATGATCAATTGGATCATTGCGGAACTGGTAGTACTAATCGCCAAACTACGAAAGTAACTCGTGGATACTTGAAATAGCATTTCAAATGTTAAATATTCGTTTTCGTATACGCAAAATTTAGTGCAACTTAAGCGTTATTGGTAAACAGTTGTGGCACTTAGTAACAAATTTGAGCAAATAGGACCAGCCAGATGACCAATGTTAGCGTAAAAAAAGGTATAATCTCATGTGTACATTCATTTCGGGATTACTGAGACCCGTTATTAGGAGCTGGTATAACTATATATTTGTTTAAGAAACGGGGGATATTTGGACGGCACATTCCTTAACCAAATATGATGTGGACGTGGGGCGTAATACTAGCTCCTACTGATGAGTCGCCATGGAACTTTGCCCTTCATTCATATTGAATTGTGTGATGCTTCTGTTCCTATTTGACCTAATATCACTTTAAGTTAGAGTACACATATCTGTGTATAGTCTGTGTGCATTGGGGGGGGGGTCAATGTGTATATTTTAGTGTATATATGTGAGTATAAGAGAATGGGTATTAAGATTGGATATTAGGGCAGACAATAAAAAATATTTTAGGAAGTAAAATAAATATAAATAGTTACTCAAGTATTTTTTCAATTTGATTGCAGAGTGCTTCATATTTTCCAATGCCGCGTTTTGAAAACGCGGGTTGTAGCTTTGCACCAACAAAGATATAATAGAACCGCATTTCCATTGGGACAAGTGCAAACTCAGCCCGATCGAGAACAAAAAGGAAATGGAAATTGTGATCAATCAGATCTTTGGGAAACTGTTGGTGCAAGCCTGGCCACATGCGCAAACGCGGCATTAATAAATAAATAGAATTGTCTGGAATGAGGATGCCACATTTGCCACAAGTTGTTTTTATTCCTCTGAGTATGGCGTCGACTCTGAAGATGGAACTGGAAATTAAGTCCCGACACGTTTCGATCTTCCATGATCATTATCGGGTACGATGGCAAACTGGCTAGCGAGGATCAACCGCGATGCATATATATATATATATATATATATATATATATATATATATATATATATATATATATATATATATATATATATATATATATATATATATATATATATATATATATATATATATATATATATATATATTACTACAGCACAATTATCTCCTCCAAAAATTATTTATTTAAATCAAGATTTTTTAATATTGATATAAACACCTGACTCACTTTGTACACACATTTGTCAGCATATACTAAGCATTGTATAATTTAGAAAAGGCAAATCATCCATTATCCCGGTTTCCTCCTTATTGAGAACTCATCTCGCATTGTCTAGAATTTGCCGCGGACTAGGCTCGAACATGGGCACGTTTGTTTCGGACACTTTTGCTCTAACTACTGAGACATACTGCCACACTAATGATTTTCGCAATTACAAAGTAAGGGTATATGTATTTCACCATTAGATAAAACCATTATTGAATACATATATGACTTTGAGTAATTGTTTTATATAAATCAAGTTTGCGAGCTTGAAGTAAACACCAATCCCATTGCATTTAACCAGTCGTCGAACAACATAACAAAACTACCGCCAGTCGCAACACGCGGCGTTCGACCTTCCTTGATCATCATCAGAGTACGACGGCAAACTGACGGGGATCAAACCGCATTGAATATACATGGAAATCAAATTTAGATATGCGGCTTTCACCTCTAGCAGTCCTGCGCCCATTTTTCAATTTATGCAGGACTGCTAGAAGGATTAAAGGCACATATCTAAATTGTTTTCCATATTATATTCAATGCGGTTGATATCCCTGTGAGTTGCCGTCGTATACTGATGATGTTGGAAAAGTCGAAAACGCGTGGTTACATAACGTTCGACGACTAATTTATTTAAAAAGGATTGGTGTTTACTTCAAGCTCACAAACGATTTAAATAATTTTTACCACCATCCGCGCAATCAAATTATTGTGTAATTGTTTTATAGTTTAATTTGTAATGCTCAGAAAATAAACCGTGGGATTGCATCACATGATTTTGTATATAATTAGGAACAGCATGAAAAAATTGTCATTTATATTCTAACTAATCATTCTTGGTTAGTCTTTCCTTTAGGCGGAGCTTATATGGCGTATCTTTGGACCTAAATTTAAAATATTATTATTAATTATATTCGTGTTATTTTGTTTTTTTAATCATTATTATTCTAGACAATTTTACATGTTAAAGTGGTCACCAAATCGGTTAGTTTAATTGATACAACTATAATTGTTGATTGTAGTGAATTAGATGAAAATTTTCTAATGTGCGTCTATGTCTGAAGCCATTTTTCCTCTAATTAGATAACTGGAAACGGTTTCTATTGTCTACAATACGCCATTTTGATTTAATAGTACTTCTGCACACCTGAGTTATAATTTGTGTGATAATTATTTGGTGTATCTCAGTTATTTTATAACAAGAGGATAAGGAAAACACGCAAAACGTCCGTTCATATTTAATTATATTACCTTCAATTCAGCGGTATGACATCAATAGTATATATGCGTTGAGACACACAGAAATACAAATTTATCAATTGCGCGCGCTTTACATTTACATGTGAAAGGGAATACCCGCATGTACCAGAGACAGGCGTTTATTCAATGTTCTCGCTTACGAGAGTTCGTTAAATAGTAACAAATAGACATTTAAAATGCGTATAAAATGAAACGAAAGAGAAGGTGAAATATATCGTAGGCATTCATACACAATAGGTGTCTTACCTATGATATACTCTGTGGTTGTATTCTTTAAAGTGCGTTGTTTTTTCAAGGCCCTATACTCGCAGATAACGCACTGTTTCATTCTAATTGTCTCTCCCTCTATCGCATTCTCTCTTGAAAATAATTATACACGCGTAAATAGGATGATCGACACAGAAAACTTGCTTACTATTACTTAGAGAGACACCTGGATTTGTGCGCATTATAATTTATATTAGTAACACATGGATCAGAACCAGTCAATACGAATTACATACTATATGAAAACAAATACAGTTTATCATAAATTTTAGTGTGCATGCAACCAATCCTTTTGTTTATAATGAGACAGACAATTAGGCTGAACGTGTAAATGTCTAACTGACTACCTGATTGATTTTCTGTCTGATTAAATGAATGACAATGTGGCAATAATGCGTTAACACGTTTTAAATGACATTTAACAAACGTGATTCCAAATTCCGCGAACAAAACAAGATTACTATTATCGACTAATTTTTCAAGTTCGAACAACATTTATTTTCTGCAGCTATTTTCCTGTGAAAATAAAGTTTATGTTCATAACAATTCAAAATAAATATGTGCTTATTTGACCGTTACTACGGAATCGAGACCGGCTTTGTTCAAGGATAGATAGCTACGGAAATTTTCACAGATAATAGTTTGTTTCTTCCGGAATTATTCACAGGAGATAATTTGCCAGTGTGGTGGCGGATTATGGGAACGTATTTTTAGATTTTGTTTTGTTCTTAGACGAAATTATGCTGTACATACCTGCAATCCGTCAATCAAACGGATTTCTCTAGTGTCTTGTGTACGTTTTCGGTGCCCAGCATTGGTAAATTGTGTCAACACTCAGCCAGCAGTTGGGCATAATTTAAAGATAAAATTAAGTGTGGTGTTGTATGCCCCAATTTGAGGAGTCTAACCATTAGCTCCTATTGTGAAACGATAAACTAACAGAAATTGCATCTCCCATGAATGCAGCGCCTTTCGTGTTAGATTAGAAATCAATTATAGGAAAAATATCACGCTGATACCGAAATTGTACGTACAAATTTTAGCCCATAAATCATGTTGTATTAAGTTAAAACACACCCAATTATCTAAAAAAAATATTATTTACTATCAATAAAAATTTGTTTATGCTTAATTGACGACTTATGCAAACATTATTATCACTAGCATACTCGTTCCCTGTTAAATTATCGATTTGTAATATTGCACACAGAACACATTTACGAAAGGTATCCACTTTTTGGGCCTAATATATTTACATTAAACACGTTTCGGTTGCTAAGTTGTTGAGGCACCAGCTGTTCTTTTAAGCTAAAAGACTGGATACCGTACTTGTTGCCCTTGTAGGAATTAACCTGGAATATTGATTTTCAAGAATCAGCTTTTAACAAAACGCTAACTTTTCCCTGTAAAAACAAAATTAATCAATCAATTCATCATTCCCAACAAATTGCACTCCGAATTGTGTATTCATTATTGTGTAATTCGTGGTATTTGGACGCATTGTAATTGAAGCAATGGCAAATTACCGGTTTATGAGACAGCACATGTAGAGTTCAGCAAAAGAATATTGTGATTAGTCTAACTGAGTACTTTTCCACCGACCATCGGAATACGGTTAAGTAAATTCGAAGTCTTACCCGGATTAATGCTCACACTTCTAACAAAGGATAAACTACGTTCTACAGGTGACGATTTTGTTCAAAATTGACTCGAGATAACAGGAAAAAGAGGGAACCGCTTGTTGAGAGTAAAACATTCAAAGAAAAAAGCAAAACCGTCTTTTTAAATAGACAAATGACAGACAGCAACATTGCCTCTGCCTGGCTACGAATGTCACGAACGCTACTTCTTGTTAGTGATCACAACTGTTGCACGAATTTGTGCACAGAAAACTAAGAGCAGACAGAGAAAAGCTGTTTACTGCCTTATTTCAACTGCATAATGACAGACGTCTATCATCAGTGCCAAGACGCAGGTCAGAGTAACAGTCAAGTGCTTCGTAGGAATCATGCACAACTTGTACGCCAGGCAGCGATAGATAGCGACGCGCCCCTCTACCGGTATTTACAAACAACTAAAGTTGTGCCCCAACAAACGATAACGAGTATTTCTCGCGTTAATCCATCTAGCCTGGAGTCATTTGTTGGCTTGGACGCGCAGAAGGCGGATACGCACCTACGCGAAAAGGATACGCGTGAATTGTATGCCGCGAGGGAGTTGACCAGATCAACTGGCTGCTATTACACCGACGGCCAGGCAGCTGCTGCCGTCGCCGTCTATGCTGGCCTGCTTACCTCTGCAGCAGTTAGTTCTGCATCTGTGAACTCTTCATCCTCTTCATCGCTTTCCTCATCTCCGTTAGGCATTGCCAACTGCCTCAGTCCTCGGAGAATGCGCCAACCATGCGGAGAATCAGGAAAATATGGAGTTAGAACCGCGGCCAATTGTTACGCCAATAACGAGGTGACTGACCGAGTTGACAGTGCAGAATCGGCTTCAAACCGAAGTTGGGCGCATCATTTAGGCCGAACTGCTCTCAATGCAAATGGTAGTGATTTGTCTGCCAAATCTAACCAGTCCGGAATTCATGAAGGATCCGGTTCCTATGAGAATTATGTCTATTCTTACATGGACAACTGTGGAGGTCAGCATATTTTTAATTCTGCATCCAATCAACACCCGCAAAATTATCTTGCGTCCGATCATGCTAACCATCTTTTAACCATCGACTACATGAGTACAGCCAGAGAAAGCGGTTCGTCTTCAACAACTAGGGAGTTGAACGATGGGCACGGTTCTAGTATTTTGCAAAGTATCTATGCTGCAAATAACTCGGAAGTTCAGTCAGAGTGTAGTCTTTCAAATTGTCTTCAATATACCAACTCGTCAGTTGTAAGCAACAGCTCGACACAAATATTTAAAACAACGCCTAATTCGCTATTCACGTCAGCGTCTACTTCTACGTATGGAGTTAACGATTACCAACAATTTCATCAATACATCCATGACCACCCTCATCATCATCATCATCATAACCACCACCACCACCACCACCAGTTTCCAAGTAGTTTAACTGACATGTCGCCAAACAGCACAACTACAGGAAACTCAGCCTCGCGCGGTGGTCAATATTTAGTTTGTCAATGGCTAGAAAGACCTCGTCTTCCGGAAGACACGTTTTACTCCACGAACGGCGTTGACTCACATGGATGCGCTTCACGTTCAAACGTGCTACCATTGTCGGACGCGGTCAGTCGATCCTCCGATGTGACAAGAAAATTGGCGAAAACCGGTGGCAGATCGGAGAACATCGGCGAAAACAAAACAATTTGTGGACGAACCTTTCATACAGTCAACGCTATGGTGAACCATTTGACGGCGGATCACGTGGGTGGTCCGGAACAGCTGGATCACACTTGCTACTGGAGAGAGTGTTTAAGAGACAATAAGCCGTTTAAAGCGAAATACAAACTGGTGAATCACATTCGCGTGCACACTGGCGAGCGACCGTTTCCGTGCACGTTTCCTGGATGCTCAAAAGTGTTTGCTCGCAGTGAAAACCTGAAAATACACAAGCGGACACATACAGGTAAGGCGAGCTAAGCTAAACTATTATGCAAATAAGTATCTGCATGAGTCAGAATTTTTTTTACCGAAAAGTTGTTTCACCTTGTTGTCATAGACTATTTGCATACGATGTTTTAGCCGCAATCGCTCTATAGTTCTTATAAAATAGTCTTACCCGATGGAAATATCATCAAACAAAATATGCCGACGTAAACGAATATGAAGTAGTGCCATTCGGCAAAGTCAATTCAAACTACTACCACTAAATGCCTCTAAACCGAATATCAAAGATTTCTAATGTTATAAATACCTTTCTTTAAATGGATTTTAGGGGCTTGAAATAAAATGCTATTGATGTCGAACTTGGTTTAAATAATTTTGATCATCACCCGCACGATCAGTGATACTCTACCTGCATACATCTTCAATTAAATAGCATTACTCCAGGTGGCGTGGTTCTATTATGATAGTTTGGCTGTGGATTTGTTAAACTTTAGGTAAAAAGGAATATTGCATAGACTCTCACTAAAAAGGAAGCCAATAAAAAATACGAATTTGTGTATAACTGAAAATTATGTATGGTGTGCGGTGGGTTGGCTCAGTGGATAGTCCCAGACTCTGAATCAAACGTGCTCCATTTCGAACCCCATTCGAAGAAAACGTTCAGACAGCATTTAACTAGTTACCAATGAGGACGAAACCGATCTACGTGCTACATTGCCTTTTTTACCATATGAAACGCTTACTTTATATTGACAAATATATATTTGATACAAATTAGTGTTTATCCCAACCTCCCAAACTTGATTTCAATGCATATTTTTTGCTTTGTTTGTACGAAAGCTGTATTAGGAAACACTGCATGTGGTTTGAGCTCTGTCCGCGACAAATTCTGGCCAGTACGTGATGAGTTCCCAATAAGGAAGAAATTGGTCTCCTGGATGAATTGTCTTTTCCACACTATACAATTCTTAGTTTATAATGCCATATGTAAATAAGTAATGGGTCAGGTGCTTATATCAAGTGTGCAACCTTGATTATAGTCATTTTTATCACCGCCCGCGCAATCAATGTTCGTTTAATTACATGAACAAAAGGTGTAATTTCACGTACACATGCATTTAGTGACTGGCGACTCATCAGAACAAGTCTGCAGTTTGATCCTCGAAAGTCAGTTTGCCGTCGTACTCTGATGATGATCATGGAAGGTCGAAACGCGTCATTGCTTTGCGACTGGCGGTTGTTTTGTTATGTTGTTCGACGACTGGTTAAATACAATGGGATTGGTGTTTACTTCAAGCTCGCGAACTTGATTTAAAGAATTGTTACCACCACCCGCGAAAACAATTATTGTTAAAGTCTGCACTCTGCCGTAAACCAAATACATATTTTCTCAAAACTTTTGCAATGTTGTTTTTTTGCAATCTCCTATAAGTTTTATACGTAAAATGTAATATAGTAACTTTATACAGACTTTGGCAGTCTGATTTTAACGCAAAATAACTGTACTTCTAAAGTTTTCAAACACGATGATTTAGGACATCGGCTAAGTTTCACCAAAATTAAGAATAGCAACAATTTCGCTCACATTAAAACGTACGTGGATTGCGCGTGTGTTGATAAAAACTCTTTAAATCAATTTTTCGGGCTTTATACACGTACCAAAATCATTGTAGCATCACTTGTTCCTCAAGTAAAGCTTCCGTTAAATATTGTGTGCAAAAAAAACAACGAAGGATCGTTTAATGTAGGACTAGATTTAAATAATTAGCGCAATGAATTTCACATTAAAATGGTTGTTATTATGCTTAAATAATTGTTGATTGCGCGGGTGAAAATACTACTACATTAAATCAAATTTGCGAGCTTCAAATAAACATCAATCCAATTTTATTTAAACAGCCCAACAGTAGTTTTTCTTATGTTGGATAAATATAATGGGATTGGTGTTTACTTCACACTCGAAAACTTGATTTAGCAATAGCAATATTTCTGTCTGTTAGTTCAAATGCAATTTTAACATTCAGAAATTGCTCGGAAGGGGATAGCAATTGCTTTAATCAAATTGATGGGTTTAAATTAAAAACGAATCCAATTTTATTCAACCAGTCGAACACCAGCCGAACGTAATGTGTATCGCACAAGCCGATGCGTTTCGAGCTTCTACGGTCATCTTTAGAGCATGACGGCGATTTTACTAACGAAGATCAAACAACAAATTTTATACAGCGTCTTTAAAACAGATAGTCTCTCATTCCTAGTAGTGCAAATATCATCCGTACAATCCACTATTTCTTAATAATTTAACATATTTTAACGTAATGCGTGCTACCAAAATTTATGTTCGTAATTGAATTGAATCACTGTCACTGACATTCCAGTCAAGTATAATGTATGCGAGACTACTAGAAGGAAGAGTTGCGTATCGAATATTGCATTAAATATATATGCAATGGCGTTTGATCTACGCTAATCATTTTGATCATGGAAGGTCGAAACGCGTCAGTGCGCTGCGGCTGGCGGTAGTTTTGTTATGCTGTTCGACGACTGGTTAAATACAATGGGATTGGTGTTTATTTCAAGCTCGCAAACTTGATTTAAAGAATTGTTACCACCACACGCGCAATCAATTATTGTTAAATTGTTTTGCCTATATATGTATATGTGGCGAAAGCTGCATATAAATTGTGCAGCCGACATTTCCAGTCAAGTTCAATGTATGCGAGACTGCTAGACGTGAGAGCCGTATATCTAAATTTGATTTCCATATATATTTGAAACGCGTCAGAACGTATGACTGGCGATAGGTTTGCTATGTTGTTGGCCTGATTGAATACACATTGGGATTGGTGTTTATGCCATGCTCACAAGCTTGATTTCAAGAATTGTTATCACCACTCGCGGAATCAACGATTGCTTATGCCATGCTGTACGCTTGACGACTAGAAGGTTGGAGCCGCGTTTATCATGCTGACTACTTCGATTTTACTCTCGTTAAGCAATTTTCCTTCGTGCTCTGATGATAAAACTTGGAATGTGGAATCTCGTTGGTGCGTGTCAATTACGGTGGCTCATTTACGTCGTGCAACTGGTTAAATAAAATTGGATTGCTTTTCATCTTGGCTCCTCAAATTAGTGCTAAATATTCATGGATTTCTTAGTTGTGAGGACAATTTTGTACCGAGAGGTTGCAAACTTGCATTATCATCAATTTGACAAGCATAGTCGATGAACAAAGTCGACCATTATCATTTGGAAACTGCACAACATTATCAACACTATCAAGAAAGTGTATTCATTGCTCAATTTCCTCATGGTGACTTTAGCTTACCCTCCAGATATTTACAAAAAAAACTTACCTTGTTGTTAGATGCATTAAGACATTAAGGTGTAAGCGTATGTGTTTACCATGCAACTGCCATTTAACTTACACAAAAGTATGTAGTTTGAGTAATTATTAGTACAAAGTTAGCATGACGCGGCACAGGTAATAAGCACACATTGTGTAATAACATTATTAAAAGCATTTTTGAAAAGCTTAAATATAAATTCAGTTAATTGATGAATCTCGTTGCGCAGTGCTGTCCTTCTTGTTGTGGATTTGACCGCATTTTTCTTGTGCGGGACAATTGATAGCCCACGTAGGTAGGTAAAATCTTGAATTTGCATCATTTTCAGGTGCTCTGATTATTGGCCTCGATTGACAAGTTCTCATTTGTCCCTTCTTTTTTTACGCCTTCCATCAGCTGATTGTCTGAAAATGACTTTGGAACAAGATTTTCCATTGTTCTTTTCTCAAATTTTCGAGGCTTCATTTCCAATCTCATCTTCGGGGTTAGCACAATACGCACAGGAGTAAAACACAACTTGTGCATATTTTGTCAACTCTGAAGAGGAGACTGGAAATGAAGTCTCGAAAATTTGGGAAAAGAACAATGGAAAATCCTGTTCCAACGTCATTTTCAGACAATCAGCTGATGGAAGGCGTAAAAAAGAAGGGACAAGTGAGAACCTATCAATCGAGGCCAATAATCAGAGCACCTGAAAATGATGCAAATTCAAGATTTTACCGACCTAGGAGTGGTATAAATTCAGTTTTTCAATCTAACAGATCTGAACATAGATTGTGTGTTTTCAGATGAGTGAATGTGGTTATAAGATGGTCCCTTTTAGACAAGTTGACTGCGGATAACCCTTCTGCTCTCATTTGAACCACTTAGTTTTTGCACAGCGCCATCGAGTTTCGCGATTGACAAATTAGCACTGGTAGGTCTCCAATAATAAGATTCACTTCCATTTCCATGGGAACGATGTGCATATCATTCTGACTGCAGAGGATACCTCTTTTGTCTTAATTTGTGAACTTCAACCAACTTTTCAATAATTACGCCATGGATAGTACAAATATGAATATTTGTTAGCTCTTTCGCACACATTAATAAATATGGTTAAAGGTTGTCGCATAACTGACGTTAGGTTTACTATTTTCTATGCCTGATGAAATGTATCATCTGATCTTTATAATTGCTAAAGTATTCACGTGTCATCATAATTATAGTAATATGTGAGCAATAAGTGAGGATAAACAAATGCAATTGTGTATTAGGTGTAACGAACCTAGTAACAAATTAATTCAAATATGACCAGAAGGATAAATCAAAGACGGAAAGTATAATCTCGTGCACGTCCATGTCGTGCTTATTGGCGACTCATAATTAGGAGCTGGTATTACGCCCTTTACCCACTGAATAACTGGATGACGATCGTTGGAAAATGGGACGGTACAAACTCCTATACGGATGTGTAGACCTTCAGTGTTGAAGTTAATTTCATATAAAGTATTCGACAATGCGACTTAAAAGTCAACTCACTATATATAATAAATATACCAATTGTGTAAAAGGTACCAACACTGTGGCTATTGTGTCAGTACTCGATGCTAATGTTATGGTAACGAAAAGGTACATGGTACCAACACAATGGATTTCAATGTATGCTAATGTTTATCAAAAATGAAAATTACAACTATTTCTGACCACCTTAAACTCCAGAAAATCCAATAAACTATTTCTGGTTAATTTTACACTATTAGATGGTCTGTAAAGTAAGATTGACGAGTACATTCTGTCTAGGGAATCTAATTTGACGAACAAATTGTCAATTACCTTATCTGACACAATCTTTTTAACTTACTTCCTACCAATTTAACTATTAAAGGTCGCTCCGCAGTAAATCCATCCGCGGAGCTTCAGATGGGATTGGGGGGGGGGCGATATTTGGATAGCATCGGCAGGCCGTATGTGCTAGTTACCAAGCTCATGTAGATTTAAATAACGTGCTTCCATTTGTTGCTCATCATAGTTAGCGTCTGTTTTGGTCGAGAAAACCTATCCTCTTTCACGGAGTCCTCGCTCCAATGCGATTAAAACTGAATGACATATTAAGTAATAATCAATTTGAAGTCGATTTGTTGTTATTTTTATACATAGTTTGAGTTGCAAAGTCCTTGATGTCGATTAGTAGCTCTGATCATTTTCTTCGTTACCAAAATAGTCATTGACCGAATGAGGATGAAAAAGTTGAGACTCACTACACTGTGTGAATGCCAAACAAATTGTGTTGACATATTTGATGTGTACAACCTGGGTTATACATCCAAAAAGTGTCAGAAAATGTTTATATCGTCTTGGAGACAATCGTGAAGTTGCAATTTCTTGCGTACGCGTAGCCCTGCCTGAAGACACTTGAAAACCGTCAGATTCCGGATTTGACACTTTCAAGATAAAGTTACATGAAAACAATGGACAAACCTGTTCACATGCATATCTGTTTAGGCATAAGAATACATGCGTAACGCACCTTTATGTTTTGATGTTTGCATTTGTTTGTCTGGACTAATGAATGATATTCTCCAAGAGAATATGTGGTTGCTTTTACGCTAAACAGTTGTCTACAGGCCATGGGAACTCAATCTATACAAAATTCTAAGAACACACACATACCAAAGCACAATATAGCAAAGTAACATCTTGACATCTTTTAAGACGTCTAAACTTTTGAGCATAGAAACACGGGTGGCAGATTGTCTTGAAAATACTGTTAACTGAGTAGAATGCGCGTGAAAAAGCTAAACATACGAGTGCAAAAAGCATAATGCTATTGGTTGTTCATATTCATTGTTATACTATTATTACAAAAACAATGGAATGAAAATAACTTTCGAGTAGTACTCTTTACTTGAACAAATAGTACTTACAAATAGTAAGCCTTTATATCGATTTCTATTAAAATGCACAATACTTGTCTGTGTCCTCGAATAGCCTTTTGTTCGAATCCCACTACAAGTTTCAGATGTAATCTCGTATCGCAATGCCAATCCGAGAATCGTCAAAGCCGCACTTTTGACATTTTAAAATATTTTCCAATATTACATTTCCAAGCTATCCACATTGGACTACGAATAAGTCGAAACTCCTATGATGACAAAATGTCGATGAAAATCAGCCGACGAATACACACGGAGAAGTAAACAGGGAACTTCGTTGTCACTCACTTTAAACTGCACAAATTTCTAATCAGTTGAAAAGTGTTAGTCGAAATGCGGCTATGCCAATGGCATGACGTATCCAGCCACATGTTAGTTAATTTATCAACGGCAGTACGTGCCAAATTCAGCGCTTACGAAATTTTAAATCGCGCTGACGCACCTGTTTCATGCCTCCTGACACTCACCGTAAAAAGCATAGCTGTAGTTTAATTCAAAGTTGCGAGTTTGATATAAAAACCAATACCATTATATATTTGTAGGTGGGTAAAATCGTGATTCCTCTACATTCACAGGTGCACAAATTGTCTTTGGCAGTGATTGATGGGTTCTCACTTGTCCCGTCAGTCTGAAGCCGTCCATCAGCTGCTTGACTGAAAATGACGTTGGAACTAGATTTTCCAAATTCTGGTTTCAAATTAATTTTAAAACAAACAGCTGATGGACGGCTTCAGAGTGACGGAATAAGTGAAAACCCATCAATCACTGCCAAACAAAATCTGTGCACCTGGAAATATAAAGAAATCAGGATATTAACAAACTACAAATGCTGTCAATTGTCCTACCCTATCAAATTGCGAAATCAAGGAACAACACAATTTAACCATTATATACCGACAAAATGTATGAAGACACTAGGATTGGTGTTTATTTCAAATTCGCAACCTAGATTAAAATAATTATTTTTACTACCCGCGCCGACAATGATCGCTTACTCATAAAATATAATTATTTGAACAAGTGTTATCAGTGAACAAATTGCTTATTTGACCAAATAAGACAGAACCGTCAATTTGCCAAAATAGATTTCACCAATCTATTATTGTATATTGTATTACCAACAAAAAAATGGGTTTATATAATTAAATGACCGTTGGTTGCGCGGGCGGTGATTACAATTATTATAATTAAGGTTGCGATCCTGATATAAGCACCTGACCCATTAATTTCTTACAGCTGTCAGTATAAACTAAGCATTTTATGGTGTAGATAAGGCACTTCATCCAGTAGACCGGTTTCGTCTTTATTGGGAACTCATCATTAACTCGCCAGAATTTTCCGCGGACAGGACTACAACCTGGGCACGTTTGCTTCGAAATCTGACGCTCTAACCGCTGAGCCACCCTACCGCACACTACACTGCACACAACTTTCAGTTTTATACTAACTAATGTAACTTGGTTAGTCTATTTCTCTTTTTGGTGGAGCTCATATGGCATCCATTTAGACCCAAAGTTCCAAATAACCATGCAAGAAATGGGTTTTCAGTTTCAGGACTCTTCCTAACAATGAGTAATCGTTAATAAACACCACGATCTTCGATGTAATTTCGTCATTTGTTCCCAGTGTGTTTAGCCTGCCTATTACTCGAAGTCGAATTTCATTAATTAAAATAGTAACCAATTACATTCGAGCATAAAAATCGTAAAACTAGCTTTATTCAGATTTGAAAACTTGTGATAGCGCTATCTAGTCGCATAACAGAACAAGACAACCGTGTGTCGCGTTTGCTAATGAGTTTCGACCTTCCATGGTCATCATCAAACCACAACGGCAAACTTAATTAAGCTGAACAAAACTTAATGCACATACAAAGTGTGGAAAAGCAGTCATGCAGCTCTTATTTCTATGTCGGCTGCACAGTTTCAATGCAGTCAAGAACAGCCACACAATTATATAAGTTATATTATAACAAATTTTGAAATTTTAGCTTTTATAAAATATTTGTTTGTCATCCAGAATTTTTAATTTTTCCATATCGCTTGGTGGCTCAGTGGTTAGTGCACCAGCCAGTACATGATGAGTTCCCAATAAAGACGAAACCGGTCTACTGAATGAATTGCTATTTATATACTAAAATTCTTAGTTTATACTGACATATGTAAGTAATTAATGGGTCAGGTGCTTATATCAAGATCGCAACTTTGATTATAATAATTGTTATCACCGCCCGTGCAACCAATGTTCGTTTAAATTTCGTACTGCCTCGTTGCCTTACAATTCGAGCACTGTAGTTTCGGTTTTAGTTGGCACAAAACACTAAATTATGTTTAGCCTTAACGGTAAAATTCTATGAAATTAAAAGTAACAATTTGGGTCGTTTATGAATTGCATATTATAATTTTACTGGAAAGGTTATCGCTCTTTTCTTATCTCCGTCGATTCTAAAGAAAACTAAATATTCCAACACGAAAGGATAATTAATGAGTATATCAAGGGAAAATATACCTAAAAAAGCCGCGAAAAGTATGCTGGCAGTGATAATAAATCTGGTCGGATTGACTTTTAATTAACTTTCATTTAAGTTTAAACAAAATGATCAATTTAGTGTCACTAATGTGGAGCCCGAACAAAAATTCGTTTTCAAATACTTCAAATCCAATTAAAAGCTAACTTATGACTTTAATGCATATAAATGTCCATGTCAATACCACAACCTTATGTGAAGTGGTGCCTTTTCTATAATGACAGATTGAGGATGGTTTGTTGTAACTTCAGATCTAAAGGAAAGGCTAACCAAGTTACATTAGTTGGAATATAACTGAAAATTGTGTTTTGTGTGTGGCAGTTAGGGTCAGTGTTTAAAGCACTAGATTCCGAAGCAGACGTGCCCAGGTTCGAGTCCTGTCCGCAGCAAATTCTGGCCAGTACATGATGAGTTCCCAATAAGAACGAAACCGGACTACTGGATGAATTCCCTTTTCTACACTACACAATTCTTAGTTTATACTGTCAAATGTATGTACGTAATGGATCAGGTGTTTATATCAAGATCACAAACAAAATTATGGCACTTGTTATCACAACCCGTGCAAGCATTGTTCGTTTTTTTAATCTTGATCCACACTGTTTTATCCACAAAGTAAGCAATGTTGATGAATAAACCAATTCGGCATGCCTTGTTGGTTTAAAATAAGCATTTGGCACAAAGTCAAGATTGAAATGTGACAAACTAAAGTGAAAAATAGATGAATATAATTGAAGTTCAAAAAGTAAACAAACGTGGGTTGTTCTTTCAAAATGAGTTCAGGTTCATGTGCAGATGGCAAAAATGGGAGTGTCAGGGCTCTTTCAACACCCTTCCTCCCCCAACGCCACTCTCTCATTTAAAAATTTCTGTGTGCCTGCCCTGTGCACGTCATTTACAGTGTATCCTTAATAGTGATAACATCAAGTTAACTTAACGTAAACACAATTACCATTCTTCATGTCCACTCAGGCCACTCCATTGCAATAACATGTTTTTTCTCTAAACTTTTACCGATTTAACATCGTATAGTGCGAGTAGACATGTGCTATGAAATCATGAAAGTGATATAATAAATTCTCAGCACAGGTATTACGAGAGAATTTTGAAGGCGTAGGAAAAACAGTCTGTAATAGACTGAATGACTGTATAAAGGCATTCCCAGAAATATGGCATATTTTAAAAATAATTGTGTGCTGCACGTCAGTATTACCAGTCAATTTCCCTATAAAAGTGAAAGTAACTACTTGTTATATCCTGGTAGACATTAAATATTAAATGAAAAGTTTTTTGCTAAACTGAATTAATTGAAATTACCTGATCTACGTTTTAGCTAAATACTGTTTGGAGCGGAGAACTAATATATATGCAAGTATGTCTTAGGTGTTGCGAACCTAGTAACAAAGTAGTTCAGTTGTGACCAGAAGGATAAACCAAAGGCAGCATGAACGGAAAGTATAATCTCATACATATCTGCTTTCGTGCTTACAGGCGACTCATCGTAGGAGCCGGTATTACGCTCTTTAACCACTATATATTTTGGTAAAGAATGTGGGATAATAGGACGGTACAATCTCATAGACGAATGTGTAAACCTGCAATAGTGAAGCTAACATCATATAGCCTACGACAATTCGACTCCAACGCTAACTCACACTGTATAATATATATACCGCCCAGGTTCGAAAACACACCGAAATCAGGTTCGAGTCCTGTCCGCGGCAAATTAGGGCCAGTACATGATGAGTTCCCAATAAGGACGAAACCGGTCTACTGGATGAATTGCCTTTACTACACTATACAATTCTTAGTTTATACTGACATATGTAAGTAATTATATGGGTCAGGTGTTTGTATCAAGACCGCAACCTTGATTATAATAATAGTTATCACCACCCGCGCAACTAATTTTCGTTTAATTATACCGAGTCTGTAAAGGATAGTAACACTATGGCTATTGTGTTAGTAACCGATACCAACATTATTGTACCGAAAAGGTACATGGTAATAACACTATGGTTTCCGAGTCGGAACATGGTACCAACATGATGGATATCAAATTATGCTATATTTCACCGAAATTGAGAATTACAACAATTTCTGAACACCTGTTACTTCAGTAAATCCATACACCCTGGCCTTGATCGATATCAGTTATCACATTTCGCGGTAAGCATGACATCATTCATTTCAATATATAACAGTTAAATACTGTTTGTTGCAGAGAGCTAATATATATGCAAGTATGCATTAGGTGTTGAGAACCTAGTAACAAATTAGTTCAGTTGTGACCAGAAGGATAAACCAAATGCATATATATATAGTTATATATATATATATATATATATATATATATATATATATATATATATATATATATATTATCCAAAACAAACAGCATTTAAGCCTTTATAGGCAGCCTTTCATACTGGTCCATCCTCGCTAGTTTTACAAGTCAGAAGTTTGATTAGTAAAAATATTGAGGATGAACATTATATATTGTTTCCAAAATTTAATTAAGAGTTCATGCATTGATTGCCATTATAAAATGTTTGAAATGGCAGAATTGACAAGGTCGATAGAATCATATACACCTTTTCATTTTTTAGAGATCCACACCTTTACCTGTTTACTAATACTGGTTCACAAATTAGAGTGGAACAACAGCTAATTTCGGTAAAAAATATTTTAAATGCGGCCCTATTCAAGCATGTGGTTTAGTCAACCACCTGACTGGTTTATATAATGTATTGGACGCAAGGCATCCGTCAGGTGCGCTTCAAATTGTACACTGACCAGTATATTCCTTTAATCATACACCAGCTCAACTGCATAAACTCCTCGAAATTATCTATCTACCAGCCTTTTTAAGCCAGTACTTTTCCATCTATATGTACACCCAAAATACACACACACACACACACACACATATATATATATATATATATATATATATATATATATATATATATATATATATATATATATATATATATATATATATATATATGAAAAACAAGAAATACACCTAGTAGACAGGTTTCGTCCTTTTGCTCATATACTATCCATAATTTGCTAAGGACGGTGTTCGAATCTGAACATATTTGGTTCGTAATCTAAGGTTCTAGCCACTGTGTCACCCGTGCCGCATACTACATAATATTCTGCGTTGTATACCAACATAAATTTGCCAGTGTAAACTAAGCATAGTATAATGTAGAAAGGGCAATCCATCCAGTAGATCGGTATCATCCTTATTGGGAATTCTGCACGTACGCTCCACAAGTTACCTTGGACAGGGCTCGCATCTGAGCACGTCTGCTCTAACCACTAAGCCACCCTGCCAGGGCAAAGTCTGGACAGTACGTGATAAGTTCCCAATAATGTCGAAATATGTAAACTGGATTAATTTCCCTTTTACTTTAGAAATACTTAGTTTATGCTGGCATGTTTGCATTTAATGTTACTTGTGTATAACTAAGGATCGCACCTTGATATAAATGATTGTTACTACCGGCCGCTCAATGGATTACATATTTTCGGACAGTACCGTATAGAGTGATCTGATATTTTTTTTATAAATATGCGATTTTAGTTTAAATAAATTAATTTAAGCGTTGCTTTTATTTAATTGGATCTTTTAATTATGTATTCTTTAGTACGGCAAACTTATTGAATTGAAATAGTGCATTAGATGTTGCGTACCTATTAACAAATCAATTCAAATAGAATCAGAAGCGTGCGCGAAAGTTTGCATGACCAAAAAGTATAACCTCATGTATACATGCGTCGCTTGCCTACTGGTGACTAATTGGTAATAGACGCTATTACGCTCTGAACCGACCATATATTTCGCAAAGAAATGTGGGGCAATTAGACATACCAATATCCACTACGTATGTGTATTCAGGCATTAGTTTTCACCTTGTTTGCAACACATAATTGTATATTTATTAGATCACTGCAACAAAGAAGAAATAAATATTATATTTTGTTGAATGACGTAATAATTATCTGATGCCAAACAAGATCAGATAAGAAGATTGGAGTAGCAAGTTTCAGAATCATTGCTGCATGGTATCATTACTCATTAGAGGTATGGTATATATTATATAAAATGGATTGTCGTTGAAGACGCGTTGACGTAGACTTTATATGAAGTTGCCTCTATTACAGGTTGAATCTAAATTAGTATAAAATAATACAGCTTAATGCTTTCCAAAATTATTATCCACAGTTATGGTGGGTTTTGTGCATAGTGACGACTCCTACTTATAAGTCGCCAGTGAGCAAAAAACACACGAGTAGATGAGATAATATCTTTTTGTTAATTTTGACTTTGGTTTATCCTTCTGGTCCAACTCGAACTAATTAGATATTGCCTAAATTCTATTTATCTTTAACCTCATTGTTATATGAAATTACATTGATGGATTCGCTGTTTATGTTGAAATACTACTCTTAAAACTACTAATAATACTACTACTACCAGTAATAAAACTACTACTACTATAACAACAGACACTACAACACTACTAAAACAAAAAAGTACTAATACTAATACTACTACTACTACTACTACAAATTTTTCTTCTTCCTTTAATACAAAAACTGCTTCTAATAATAATAATAATAATAATAATAATAATAATAATAATAATAATAATAATAATAATAATAATAATAATAATAATAATAATAATAATAATAATAATAATAATAATAATAATAATAATAATAATAAAAATAATAATAATAATAATAATAATAATAATAATAATAATAATAATAATAAAAATAATAATAATAATAATAATAATAATAATAATAATAATAATAATAATAATAATAATAATAATAATAATAATAATAATAATAATAATAATAATAATAATAATAATATCAGTATAAATGTAGCATTAACAACAATAAAAACAATAGTTATAACACAATTCTAATTATTTTAATAATAATTTAAAAAAATTATTATTATTATAATGAATGACTATTTACATCACTTTCCATCTTCTACATAATATTGTTGCTTGAGCGTAAGATTTAACGTTGCGCCCAAGCTAGGAGACTGTTTGAAATAGTTGTTTTTTGATTGTGTTCATGTGTATAGTATGCGTATAAAATTTGACGTCTGTGGTATAATTAACTAACGAATTAAATGTGAATTATGGCTGCAGGTAGTTGACATACAAGTATTAGTGAGGTGAACATTTGTTGTTTTAGTTCAGCCTTAGAGCACAAACACACACACACACACAAGACTGGCTATAACACGATTATCACCTGCGTTCTCACGGTCTTCTTTAGTCGTGGTTTCTAGCACTATGGTTGGGCTGCGTTGCATTGTTATGCAAAACAGAATGATGGTCTTGCCGATGTAACTGGCCAGTATGCACATCAAGTCATAAAGATACTATTGCCTTTTTAGTTTCTATCATCGTCAAATTAGTATCTTTCTACAATCGATTTTACATTATCACTATTACCTTATCCGTAAGTATCAACTTCATTGACATAGCAGGTATTATTATTTACGAAGTTTTCATCTAACATTCCACTATCGCCATCATCAAAACACTAAGCATTAAGTCACCCTACTTTAAAAGGCAAACACCCATTCATTAAATCAAGTTTGCGAGCTTGAAGTAAACACTAATCCCATTGTATTTAACCAGTCGTCGAATAACATAAAAATACCAACAGTGGGATTGGTTGTTAATTCAAGTTCGCAAACTTGATTTAAAGAATTGTTACCACCACCCGCGCAATCAATTATTGATAAATTGTATTGCCTATATATACATATGTGGCGAAAGCTGCAAACAGTTAATGTTCGTGACTGACATCGAAATTGCGCAGCCGACATTTCCAGTCAAGTTCAATGTATGCGAAACTGCTAGAGGTGAGAGACGCATATCTAAATTTGATTTCCATATATATTCAATGCGGTTTGATCCTCGCTAGTCAGTTTGCCGTCGTACTCTGATGATGATCATGGAAGGTCGAAACGCGTCAGTGCGTTGCGGCTGGCGGTAGTTTTGTTATGTTGTTCGACGACTGGTTAAATATAATGGGATTGGTGTTTACTTCAAGCTCGCAAACTTGATTTAAAGAATTGTTACCAATCAGTTATTGCTTAATTGTATTGCCTTTATATTTATTTGTGGCGAAAGCTGCAACCAGTTAATGTTAGTAATGACATCGAAATTGTGCAGCCGACATTTCCAGTCAAGTACGAATACCTATTCACCATTAAAATTATCTACGTAGTCATCAGCAGCATCGTTTGTGTCATTTTTAACGTCATCATCATTTGTGTGTTTGGTAGTGCGCACCTAGTAACAAATTGGTTCCAATAGGACCAGA
>JAQBSW010005033.1:0-2500 GCA_029291075.1 Eudiplozoon nipponicum | reverse complement strand
AGGTTTAGCGTGCAAAATATAGCGATTTAATTTTCTTGTGATATTCATTATTAGTGTTTCTATTATTTTAATAAAGTACCTATTTGCAGTGAATATTTTTCGTGGTCTACCGAAGTCGAATTCCATACGTTTTTTGACAGCATGTCTGAAGTTCCTAATTTTCATTGATTTTAAGATAGTGATTTTCAATCCAATAAGGGTAATTTGACTTTAAATTCAGAACAATATCCAAATAAGTATTCTTTTTAAAAAACATCTATTTCTAATTTTGGATCATAATAAAGTTAATCTGAAGTCCAGAAACGCTAATTCACCCGATGGTTCCTTGTCAATAGTGAATCGGATTTCGCTCAATTGGTAAGCTAAGTTAAATGCGAGAATATTCGGTTTATCTTGAAATGAATCGGCGAAATCAAAGGAGACTTTGTTTACAAGTAACAATAAAGAGGAGGTATTTACTTGTTTTATTACTTTTCCAAATTTATTGTAATTAAAGCACAGCATAAAAAGGCAACCAAATTTTCATGGAGGCACGACAGGCTTTTCGGGTAACAGAGATCAGTTAACCTCGATTTCTACCAGTTTACAATCGATTAAGATATGTGTCCTCATTATATATATATATATATATATATATATATATATATATATATATATTTGTGTTCACGATTGTAAAAGGAAATAATCGATAGGGTTAGGTGTAAGTCTAACATTTTAAACTCTGTGCCAGTAATAGGCGGTATTTGCATTGGGCGGCAGTACGAAAATAAAGTATAAATATAAAAAAACTGATGTAATATGGCTTCTTTGTTTTATGGAAAGCTTCGTTGTTGGCCTGCAAAGATAAAATTTCCCAATTTTTTTGGGACATTGATGGAATGACATTTAGAATACTGATAAATGTGGGTAGATTTCTTTTCGCGTGATAAGTTGGTCGAAAGTGTATTTCTAAAATTATGTTTTATATATATACACACATATATATATATATATATATATATATATTTCTTTGTCTTCAGCTAATTAAACTGGTAACGTCCAATAATCTTTTTTATTGTATACATTATGTATACCATATAAAAGAATTAAATTAATGTACGACTGAGTGTTGTACATTTACTTGATCCGTGTTTATGCTTACAAGGTTATTTTATATTTTCTAATTTTTCAAGACAAATGGCAATGCACATTAACAAATACCCTCATCAGTCAATGACTCATTATTACAAACGACGAAAAATAGTAAATCAAGTTGACAAAAATGGTACACTCTCAATCTGAATAGCTGCATACTAACCACGGTTAAGCAGACCAGGCTGCTGGTTTACTAATGATAGTTTACTCATTCTTTTTACTTTAGGTCTATACACGCCAATTTGAACTCATTACGTAAGAGTAAAATTGAAGACAATGGAAGCAACTAGCTTGTTTGGTACAACATTTTAATACCACTTCCCTATGTAACGAGGTATCTGTTATATCGTGACAGATTGGGGATGGTTATTCGGAACTTTAGGATTAGGGGATACCAAATAGGCTCTATCTAATGGAAAGGCAAACCAAGAAACATTGTGTATAATGTGCGGCAGTGTGGATCAGTGTTTAGAACACCAGATTCCGAAGCAGACATGCCAAGGTTTGAGACCTGTCCGTGGCAAATTCTGGATAGTCCGTGAGGACATGAACACCTGTCCATTACCACAGATATATTTGTCAGTATAAACTAAGCATTGTATAATGAAGATATGACAATTCATCCAATAGAAATAACGGTTGGATTTCCTCGTCCGTCTTCATGGCCAATGAGCCTCAATCCAAGTCCCAACTGGCGTTTGACCTGAAAATTATTATTTCAGATTTACTGTGGACAACAATATATAGTTTTGTTTTTATGTCTTTTGTATGTAGGTATGTCCATCTAGACTGAATCTATCTCTCAATTCTGTATACTTTGTTCAAATTTACAGTTTTTAAACATGGTTTTGCGGCAGAAACATGTACGTCTGAATTGATTATATGTTTCTAGTTAATATGATAGCTTGGTTATGCGAACTGAAAAATTTGGCTTAATCTTGCGTCTTTTTTTTCTGAAAGTGAGACATGTTGTGCGACAGGGAATAGATTATTTACCTGGTCCTTGTTGGTCCCAACAAGTGGACGCAAATTCCTTGTTTGGAACAAAATGGGCCAGGTGCCATATATGCACCCAGATTGGTTGCTCATAGAGCAACCCTTTTTTCATATGTGCGTAAATGTCTAACCCAGTTAGACTAGCGTCAATTACACGTATTGCCACGTTTTTAGAAGCCTTATCCATCAAAATTCCTTATTATTGCAGGAAACGAACAGTTAGGCATTGGCTAGTCTTGACTGAATTTACAATTAAAAAAAGGCATCACGAAACGTTCTATAAAGATAAGGTGAAATTGCTACGATTTATAACTCTTGACGACATGGAATGCAAACTGAAACTTAAAAATTTTGTTTTCAGCAATACGTA
>JAQBSW010005032.1:0-61707 GCA_029291075.1 Eudiplozoon nipponicum | reverse complement strand
ATTACATAAGATTGCACGATTATGCCGAAATGGCATGAAAAACAAAACTATGGTTGTCGAGTCGATACATAATACTATCACAATAGGTTTCAAGATATGGAAAATTTCAAAATAATTAAGAATTATAACTGCTTATGAACACCTGTTATTCCTGCAAATTTATACACTCTGGCCTTGATCGATATCAGCTATCACATTTCGCGATAATAATAAAATAGTTATATACTATTTATTTAAGAAAACTAATATATATATATATATATATATATATGGGTGATTGTGTATTAGGCATTGGGCACTTGTAATATATTTTTTCAGATAGGATCGGAAGGACAAATCGAAGTCAGCATTCACACAAAGAGTAACGTTGAGGATGCACAAATGAATGGGTTCGAATCCACTAGTGAGCAAATGGGAGCATGCATCCAATAAGAGACATAGTGAAGCATGTCATGATTTGCCATAGTAAGAATATTTATATAAGCCAGAAACAGTTTCTTTGCTCATACGATCGTTATCTATACAAAGTTTACCTGTATTACTTGTCTTTGGGCATTCATCATAAGAAAGGATTGTTTTTTTAATAATAATATCCCTGTACAGTTCATGATTGTCCAAGTTATGTTAAAATTTGATGCTCCATGTCTACAGCAGCATAATTTTTATCTGTGAAGTTTTAATTTGTAGAATCTTCACATGATTATTGTTAATATTTAGCTAATTGAGTACACACACACGCACACACACACACACACACACACACACACACATATATATATATATATATATAATGAAATGGTTTTTTAGTCGCATAGTTGAAGACTATATGAAGTTAACTCCACTACTGCTAGTATACTCATTCGTATAGGAGATAGTGCCATTTAGTTGTCCCACATTCCTTGACAAAATATTTAGTAGGCATAGTGCGCAAAACCGGTTCCTATTATGGAGAGGCCAATAAGCAGAAAACGAATCTACACGTGTGCATTGCGTTATTGGGTGCGCAATACCTAGTACACGGTTGAAACTACTTGACATGTTCAATCAAGACTATATGTTTTCCTAAGCCATACCTGACTTTAATTTGATTCCAGCCCATATCCTTTTTGTGTTCTATAGGGCCTTTATGAATTCTATCAAAATTACTTTCTAGTATGTGTATCACGAAGACGATACGTAATGTAGGCGTAATTGGTTTCCCTCCAATTTTTGTCAACAAAAATAATTTTACTAAGTAACCGAATCTTTTAGTCATTCTCTAATTGCATACTACGGGCTTATTCTGTGGTTTTGATGTTAAGCCTTATCTTCAGTTTTTACGAGTTATGGTTAGCGCAACTACTGTACAAAATTGCAACTGCACAATATTTTATACTGCGCTTCTCTACTGATGCCGCCTGTGATATGCCACTTCTCTGCTATTTTTTATTAAAAGTTACCTCCAACGACAGGGTGGCTCTCTGGTTAGAGCAACAGACTCCGTAGCAGACGTGCTCATGCCCGACCCATGTTTACGAAAAATTATGGTCGGTATGTGAAAAATTACCTCAAACTTGAAGTTACTCATACTGTTGTATGGATATTGTTAATGTGCAAAATTTCATTAATCCTATAAGGTAATTAGTATAGAAAAGCCTACTTTATAGTTTAGCATAATTTTATTCTAAATTTCCATTAGAACGATCTACGCATAAATAGCGCTGGTGAAAAAGCAGAACAACAAAAACAACAGAAACCGGTGAACACTCGGTCCTCAGCTGCAGAGTTAGCACAACAGGAGTGGACTGCCAGAAAACGCCTGGAAGCAGAGCTCATCAGAATACGAGAACAAGTCAATTCTAAGGACGCACAACTATTACAAATAAAAAAACAGTTGGATTTGACCAAATCTGCTCTCGACAATGCCAACAAGTAACTCATTTTGAGTGTCATCTGTTTTTCTGATTGATTACTCATAAAATTTAAAAAAACAGTTCAAATTGTTATTTAATTATAATATCTATATTTTTTTTCTTTAATCAAACATAATTTTACTTCGTACGATAAAGTGAACTTCTGAAGGGACGTCTAAATAATTTTTTTAAATATATTATGTGAATTATTTGTTATCGGTTTTTAAAGGAATCTTGCTCAAGTATTCCTCCTTTACCATTCTAGATTTCTTTCTTTTATGCTTTGTTGATGAATTTTGGGTTGCCCAAGCCAAGTTTGGGAAAATATCGCAGTTCATCATAAGATCGTTTATCAAGATTATTTTCCGTTCACTGCACTAGAACTTGAATCTTATTACACAATTAGATATAAGTAGATGAGTCTGTATTCGAATTATGAAATAATGGTAAAACTGTTAAATGAACATTGGTTGCACAATTGTAGACAATAATTATTTAAATCAAGGTTGCGATATTGGTTTAAGCACCCGTCCCATTGTGTACATACATTTGTCTGTATAATCTAAGCTTTGTATAAATTAGAAAAGGCAATTCATCCGGTAGAACGGTTTCGTCTTCATTGGGAACACATCACGTACTGCGCAGAGTTGGAAGCCGTCGGGACTCGAACCTGGGTACGTCAGCTTTGAAATATGTTACTCCAGCCACTTAGCCACCCTGCCGTATACTACACAAAATTATCAATCATATACTAACTAATGGTCTCTGGTTATCCCTTCCTTTATGTGGAGTTTGTATAGCATAACTTTTGGATCTAAAGTGTCAACTAACCACCCCAATCTGTCATAATAGAACAGACATCACCCTAACTGAGGGTGTGATATTTAATTGAAAATGTATATAATTAAATGAACATGTGTGAAGATATGTCTTACGTGTGTAAATAGGAATTGACGATAAGCATTCACCAGATTCTCGCTCGAATGGCTACTAAACGTCGCCGCTGCATTTGTATGTTACAGATTGTGGCTGCAGTGTGCGGACAGTAACTGCATTACTTCTCAATCCAAAACAAACGAGAACACATACACACAGGCATGGCGTACGCTTATCTAGTGAATCGTCAGTAAGTTTTATTAGATCAGTAATTTAATTTCTATTATTGTCCATATACAGATCCATACACACAGATACATGCTGCGCACTTACCTAGTGAAAAGACAGTTATGCTTAAGAAATCTAACAGTGAGTATAAATGAAATAATTTAAACTTAATTTACCACTTGGTTAAATTATTGTCAATTTGCTTGTGGGATGTGCCTTCCGTTGAAAAAGCTTTCGAAACAAAAAATCGAAATATTCGGATTAATCAGGAGGACAGTGGATGCAAACACCTTGTTGCGCCCAACAAGGACAAGGTAATTAATCTGTTCCCTGTCGTGCAACATGTTTCTTTTAAATGATCATTGGTTGCGTCGAAGCTGATATCAATAAATTAATTTGAGGTTGCTATCTTGATATAAACACCTGTCCTATTATGTAGATCCATTATGTTGATACCATGTACCGACTCGGAAACCATAGTGCTAGTACCATGTACCTTTTCGGTACAATAATGTTGGTATCGGTTACTAGCACAATAGCCATAGTGTTAGTATCCTTTACAGACTCGGTATATATATATTATATAGTGTGAGTTAGCGTTGATGTCGCATTGTCGTAGACTTTATATGATGTTAGCTACTCTACTGCAGGTTTACACATTCGTCTAGGAGATTGTACCGTCCTATTATTCCACATACTTCGACCAATTATATAGTGATTAAAGGGCGTAATACCGGCTCCTACTGATGAGTCGCCTGTTAGCACGAAACGAATGTGCATGAGATTATACTTTCCGTTCATGTTGCCTTTGGTTTATCCTTCTGGTCACAACTGAACTAATTTACTATTAGGTTCGCAACACTTAATATATACGCGAATTTGTCCAGTAGACTGATTTTGTCCTTATTGAGATCTCATCACATACTGTCCAGAATTTGCCCCGGAAGGGGCTCGAACCTGGGTACATCTGCTTCGGAATCTGGTGCTCTAACTACTGAGATAGCCTGCCAAAATTCCATTGCAAGGTGCTCGCTTCATAGTTTTTAATGCCGCGTTTTGCGTACGCGGGTTGTAACTTTGCACTAACCGTTTCACAGAGATCCGATTGATCACAATTTCCATTTCCTTTTTTTCTTTGATCGGGCTGGGGTTGTTTTTGTTCCTTTCTTCCGAAGGCTTCAATATCGTTCATACTAACCAATGGAAGTGCATTTCTATCATATCTTTGTTTACTGGCGACGTTTCGGTGCCTACTTTCCAGCACCATCCTCAGGCAACTATACACCGCACAATAATCACAATAGCAGATTTAAGCAAATGTGGAAAACCTTTCGTTGTTTGAACTTTATTACTTCACAACATGTTTGTTAAATTGTTCCTTACTTTTCTAGCACTCATCACAGTGTGATCGAACTTAATGCTATCATTGTAATAGATACTGTCAACAATTAACTTCCTTAATATTTATAATCTTATGTGTTATTTACCATTTGTATATTTATAACATGAAAGGTAATTTAGTAATGGTTCAGTATCCCTAAAACACGTATCTGATTTTTTTCTAATGTATGTCCTATGTTTTTTATAATATAGCAATTAATATGACCATTTTTAAAATAAAAGTTTTACCTTTCTTTCACATAGAGAAATCATAAAAATTAGAATAAAATTAGAGTAATATATTCATTTTAATTCACCTGGTGCACAGAGAAAAAGCTGCTTCAGAACGGGCAGCATCTCGAGCTCCTACATCTTCTACCGGTCAGCAAAAGTCTGGCGCCAATGGATCTGCGAATGAGAGTAGACTGGGCGATGCTACTCCGAACAATACGTCTCTGGCCGTGCTGGAAACACGCTTAGCACTTTATGAACGCGTGGATCAATTGCAGGCCGAAGTTGATCGTCTGAAGCGAGTGGAACGTGAAGCAGCTGGCCTCCCGCCTGGAACTGTTCTACACAACAGTGAAAGCGTCACAAAACAGGTTAGCTCTACACATTGATTGAAAACAACTTAACAGTGGCTATTGGGAACATCAGTATATGTATGAACCACCAGAGGAATTTTAATTATCGTGTGAAACATTTTCATTATCTCAGTTGATATACTGATGCACAATATATTGCAACTTTACGTACGTACTTTTATTCTTGCTTACGGTATTAATTCTTCTAGATTCAGTTGATGTAACTTGTTCTTATTTAGTTTGCACCGTGGATTTTTACAAACTACCGCCTAAATTAGATTTACTGTTGATTTAAAAATTCTCTGTGTATCTATCTTAATTATCCATTATTAAAGCATGTTAAAACATACATTACTAATTCTGCAACATTTTGCGAGTGCCTTTGCTACATACTTCTCTGTTTTAGTCAAAATTGTAGTATAATTTTGTAATTTAAGTTTTCGAGCTTGAAGTAAGCACCAATCTCATTGCATTCAACCAGTCGTCGAACAGCAGAGCAAAACTACCGTCAGTCACACGTACTGATGCGTTACGATCGTCCATTATCATCATCAGAGCACGACGGAAAACTGACTAGAGAGGATCAAACCGCAGTGCATATATATTGAAAGCAAAACTAAATATACGACCATCACATATAGTGCAATGTATACCAGACTGCTTGAGATAAGAGCCGCATATCTAGTTTTGCTTTCGATATATATGGACTGCAGTTGATCCTTTCTAGTCAATTTTCCGTCGTCCTATGAGGATGAAAATGGAAGACCTAAACGCGTAGTACGTGTGACTGACGGAAGTTTTGCCATGTTGTCTGTTGACTGGTTAAATACAATGAGATTGGTGCTTACTTCAAGCTCGCAAACTTGATTTACAGAATAATTATCACCACCCGCGCAATCAGTGATTGTCTAATTGTATATTATAATTGGCTGAAATTAAGATGTTATTGCGTGTAATCTGAAGAACAAGTTGGGCTCGATGTTTATCTCTGAACTTGTATACAAATTATTTGGTTCTGCCGAGATTTCAATTTAGGCTATTTATAATAAAACACTAATGGAATTTGTTGCCTCTGCTTACCATCAAAATGTTTAGTATTTATGTTTAGACTACCTGTGGCGTCAGGTTGAATTAAAATGTTTTTATAACAGCAAATTCGGGTGACGATAAAGACAGTGTCGCCGTTTCAAAACTACCGCCTTTACAGAAATAAAGTGTAAGGTTGACTTGGCGCAGTGCAATCATTTTTTGTATGCCTTTTTTCAAAAACGTCATGTCCAATACATTTGTCAACTTTAACAATATCTTTACACTAAAATGGTAGTTTTTACTATAAATTATCACATTGTTGCACTTTAAATAGTGATGTGCAAACCTGCTGCTTATTATCTTTACTTTTGTACAACTTTGTAGTAGACACTATTACAAACTGTGCTCTTCATTTCGTTTAAGATGATTTAGTCGGAGCTCTATCACGTTTTAGTTTTCTGGACTTGGAATGTACAGAAGATTGTGTTCTGCAATTTGTAAATGTATATACTGCTCTAGCCAATTTTAGTTTATAGATAGTCGGCATTCAGACATTTTTTCTTCGTAATGCAACTTTTTGACGTAAGATACTAGTACAGGATCAATGATCGCATTAACTTACAGACCAAGGTTGAGTGTCTTATCATGGAATTTGCGTCAATAACTCAGGCGGTACGAGTTACAAGGCGAATAGAAGATCCGCATAAACAGGCGCAGGTCTTTCCAGCATTCACTATATATTTGACTACAATGACTGTTTAATTCGTTTTGAAATATTCCTTAAAAGGAATTGGCTATTGAGAAGGGTTGCCATCCTTCGAGCTGATAACAGAATTGACGGCTGTGGAACAATTGATAGAACTCAGGATGGCTCAGTGGTTAGATCACCAGATTCCGAAGCAGACGTGCCAAGGTTCGAGTCCTGTCCGTGGCAAATTCTGGCCAGTACATGATGAGTTCCCAATGAGGACGAAACCGGTCTACTGGATGAATTGCCTTTTCTACACTATACAATTCTTAGTTTATACTGACATATGTACATAATTAATGTGTCAGGTGTTTATATCAAGACCGCAACCTTGATTATAATAATTGTTCTCACCACCCGCGCAACCAATGTTCGTTTAATTGACAGAACTCCTAGGTCGGTAAAATCTTGATTCTTTTACATTTTCAGGTGCACTACTTGTTTGTTTAATTGACTGATGGGTTCACACTTGTCCTGTGACTCTGCTTGTTCAAAAATGACTTTCGGAGTATCGTTAGTCAAAATCATTTACAAACAAGCAGTATAAGGATGGCCTGAGAGTCACGGAATATGAGAATCATGAAACTTTGAATAACCGTCTGCAACCTTCGCTATTTATGCTGAAGCGCCAGTATTTAACTTTGCGTTAAAGGTTTCGTGTACAATGTATCAGTACGTGCCATCTAATTGTAAGCTAGTTAGATTGGGCCACTTAGAGTTAATACTTTAGACGCGTTTGGCCGCCTAGTTTAAGAAGCATAGCAAATGTAGGTTACCAAGAATGAATAACCAATACTGACATCCGAAGATGTATTTGTTTATCGAATAAAGAGTGCTCCTCGTTTGACAAACAGATAAGGCTCCATCAACTGTATTGGCTCGATCACGTTCTGCATATGTCTTCGGTTCGATTGCCCAGTAGGGTATGATTCTCTCGCCCGGCGCCAGATTGGCGTGAGTAACAAGGTTGACAGATTTTGACATAACAGAAGCAGCTAAGGTCGACTACATTAAAATTGGTTAGTATGAGACCCAATGGATTGCCTTAAAGGGGCTCACGTACGCGTCACAGTTCTTGGTTGAAAAACCCTACGCGATATAGCACCAAGTCAAGCTCAATGGCGATCTTGTAACTGTTTTATAGTAGAATCATCTTCTTAAATTACTTTTTTATTTGGACAGAGTTAGCTGCAAGGTTTGGTTGCACATACGACGTGATAGTGTAAAAACCTCATGGAAGTTGTATTGCCGATGTTACCTTGCCTTAGAGCTGACTTGGCTTTAATGGTGTTGTATAGATATTGTTTTTGCCTCACACCAGTGTGTTATCTACGTAAATATACTCATATTAATTTGATCTCCGTCATGAATCACTCTCTTTAAATTTAAATGAATTTTTTTTGTTTAATTTAATTTAAGATTATTTTTTTAAAGTTGTCAAATTTTTTCCCTTCCCTGGTTATAATGCCGTGAAACGTCAGTTATTAAAGAACTTTGTATTGTTGTCGGTGGAAAAGATGGTGATACTTTTATAAGGATTGTATTTAAATATTCGCCATATGTTGTTTTGGCGCTTGAAAAATGGTGCTCGTCCTAGATTCTTATCTAACAATTTAAGATGTGAAATTGTATCGAACAAAATTAACATATCCTACAATTACCTTTCTTTAAATCAAGTTTGCGAGCTTAAAGTAAACACCAATCCAATTGTATTTAACCAGTCGTCGAACGGCATAACAAAACTACCGCCATTCGCAACGCACTGACGCGTTTCGACCTTCCATGATCATCATCAGAGTACGATGGCAAACTATCTAGCGAGGATCAAGGCGCAATACATATATATGGAAAGAAAAAAAATATATGCGGCTTTCATCTCTAGTAGTCTTGCATACATTTTACTTGACAGGGCATAAGGACTGCACAATTTCTAGGCAGACACGAAAACATTTTTTTGCAGCTTTCGCCACATATATATTGGTAATACAATAAAACAATCAATGATTGCACTGGTGGTGGTAAAAATTCTTCAAATGTATTGCGGTTTTATCCTTGCTAGTCAGTTTGCCTTCATATTCTGATGATGATCACGGAAGGTCTAAACGCGTCTATACATGTGACTGACTATAGTTTTGCTGTGTTGTTTGATAATGGAATTGTTGTCTAATTCCAGCTCTTAAACTTGATTTAAAGAATTTTTACCACCACACGCGCAATCATTGATTGCTTAATTCCAGTTACTGACCTTGTCACATTTAAGTAAATTATCGTTTATTATTGAACATATTCATTATGGAGTTCATTGACAGTTGGAGATATGTAGGGTATACCTTAAATGTCCTATTTTATATTTATTTATTTAAAAGTAAAATAAGAAGTAAAAACGAATATTTTCTTAGATTAGAGTTCCGTTTACAAGCAGTAATTTTTTACAAGATGTTAGCGGAATAAGCGAATTCACTGCCGCACAATAATTTATTGTGATAAGTTCAAAAGCTTTTTCTTCACCATTAGAAAGTTTTAAACACCAAAACAAATTAATTGTAGATCTTTGATCATATCAAAGAATTTCCCCATATATATGAATCCTCGGAAAAAATACACGAGAAAGGTGAAAAGGTAAATTGGACCTCTGTATTGGGAAATCATGTCGTTATTTATGTATGGTTGTCGGTAAAATAATCTCATCGGTACAACCGGAAATTTTAATATTTATTCTATCTATCCAAGCGACCATTAATTATTAATTTTTACTGTTAATCAGACAAAAAATAAGAAGACAAAAGTTCTGGAAAATTCAATAGAATTTTTTCCTGGAATCTATTCCTACATATTAAATGACGCTTTTAGTGAGGACGGAAACTTGAAGTAAAATACCTTGTTAGACGAAATTTTTCAGTTTCACGCAATCGTACTTCAGTCAATATTTTTGTCAAAAAATGTAATAGACATTGTATGACTAACGTTATTAATAGTTTTTTATTTAATTTACCGAAATGTCGGAGTATCACAACCTATCGTATGGTTCTTATAATCCCGATAAAGCTTCTGCACCAGGCTTTATAGAATACTATCGAAATAAGAATGCTATTGAAATGTATTTGATTCCCTCTTTTTTATTGTGCATTTTTTAAAATGTTAGGCTTAATTTGTGAAAACCAGTTATCTTACCTAATCACCATTCTAAGCAAATTTATGCTTCCGTGTGATACCAATTCTAATGTGCAATTCACATTTCTATTGGCCTGTGAAATGCACGATAATAAAGTTTGTGCACATGAAATATTATTACATCAGCGTTATTGAATGTAGTGACGTGCAGCACCGACAGAAATTAACATTTTTAGTCACCCGTTAAATTTTCTGAACGCAAAATGATAAAATTTTGACAAGTTTTTTTATATTGATTAATATTATTTACTTATTTATTTTGAAATGATAGTATTTTTTCTATCATAAGTGAGAGTACAATGCCATTAATAATCTTACCAAATATAAGTCAGATGATGTATCATTTTTAAAATTGACGATGAAGATTGTATTTTAAGTAGGAAGAATTTTGTTTGCCAAATGGACAGTATGAGTGTATTCAGCAGCTAATATATTTCAGATAAAATTATTTGCAATTAGATTTATTGCCTTGCGGACATTATATTTAAGGTATGAAATATTATAATTAAAATACGGTTGCCACAAAACCTACAGTTCTTTTAAATAGAATTTTCTGTTTTATAACTCTTTTCAACACAATGTCTTAAAATTTATGGCCAAATATACAAATTATTATATTTATTAAATTTTTATCGACCAATTTATAGAATAAACTTGCAAATGTATTATTTTTTTAACTTTAGCGCCATATTTCGTAGTCCATATACATACCGCTTAGCTTTACGATTATTTATTGATGGGTGGGTTTTATTTTGGCTTTTCCAAACACAATATGTTCAACTGTTTCTAAACATTAGTTTTACATACAATAAACAATTTTTGTTTTAATATTGTGTAAGAATCAGGTACTTGGTGTATCAGTTGAATTACCATGGTTCGATTTGTTACTGCACCTTATAGCCCATTTTCTACTAAAAGATATATTTTTGGTAATGAAAATATTCGCTTATCTGACAAAGCTCAGTCAAAAATCGAAACTGATTGATAATACAATTAAACAATCATGGATTGCGCTGCTGGTGGTAAAAATTCTTTAAATAAAGTTTCGGCGCTAAACTTAAACACAAATCTCATTATATTTAACCAGTCGGCGATCTGACGGTAGTTTTGCTGTTATTCGGGGTCTTATTAAATACAATGGGACTGGTGCTTACTTAAAGCTTGCAAACTTGATTTAAAGAATAGATCTGATTGATAGTTAAAGAAATTTTCTTAAAAGTATTATGGATTGACAACTAAATTCTATATTGAAGCATACATTTATTCATAATCCCAGTTTAAAATTCATTTGTTCGTTAGAATGCAATTCGAATACAATATCTCGTACATGATATAATAAAGTTTGATAAGAAAAGTAGATTAATTTGATTTAAGTACATACAATATACGACAACATATTAAGAGAGTAAAACACACATGAAAAGGCACACTCTAACAACTAACCAATTAAAAATCAATTTATGTACACAATTTTTGTTTATTAATCTGGAAAATGGATAAGCGTACAATAAAATTTGTAATAATTTAAAAGTACATTCAAATCGCAGCTTCGGAGTTGTAGAGAATTAGTTGCGTAAATCGGAACCAAATTCACATCCGCATTAAAAGGGCTACGTCTTGTCCAACTACTTCTGTCGAACACTCAATAAGGAAGAAAATGGTTCAGTAGATTGGTTTTACTTCCCTTCTTATTCAATTGTTAGTTTATACCAAAAATTGATGCATAAAAAGATTCTCGTCATAAATTTATGCAAAGTATTTGCAAAAGCTGCAAACATACTTAAAGCATATGCTCAACTGCCAGATAAGTGGTCGTAGTGGATGAAAAAACAATTTCTTAAACTCGAGTTAGTTTCTCATTAGGATCAATTGCGCAAAGCTGAAATTTTCCAATTTTTAAGATATATTTATAAAATACAGAGCCGTCAGTATTATGTTGGTTTTTTAGTAATAAATTTTGTAACTCTTTCTCTAATAAAAGAAAATAATATTAAATGTAAATACAACTTTTGCTTAACAGAGCAGAATAAGAAAGCGACTTGATAATATTCAGAAACTACCGGGAAATTGTTCGGGGAAAAAATTAATGGTTTTACTTCTTATTATATTATTTTTAAATAATAAAATGCAACTTTATTGATAAAAGTATAGGTCCCAATGTGGATATCGAATTAACGTGGAAAGAGAAAAAAAATTCTCGCGCATCTTTGCCTATCACATTATTTATTTTTCAACGTCATCATTATTATCATCATCATCATCATTATTTCGATTAGCAATACAAAAGCCTTTAATAACGTATGCTTCATTGGCATAAAAATATAAGTTAAAAAAACAAAAGAAATAAAGAACTATTTAAAAATAACAAAGAAACGAAAGACAAATTATTACAAATGTACTAATTCAAAGAAAATAATTGTTAACGGAAAGTGATTTGTGAAGAGGTGCATCCAGTTCGAATGGATAGATTTACCTATGTTGCACACTTAAATGATGAAACTTATACATCTAGAAAGCAGCATTATGAATAAGTAAGCGCTAAGAGAACGAAATATTTCTTTCAATTAATATAGTAATACATGTACGTAATTAAAAGCTAATTTCTAGATCGGATACAAATTTTGCAGCCACGAGAATTTCGGCTGAACCACCATGTGTGCGCATCAAAATACCGTTTATAGAAATCTTTTGGTCTTGCAGTACGAGATAATTCCATTCAATTTTTTTCCATCAAGTTGTGATGAATATGGAATAATAAAACGCATCAATATTCATATTAGGTAGTAGTTTGATAATATTTTTAAAGATTGGTTATAGGACTTAAAAAATTAAGTATGGCGTTTGATGTTAGTTAATTTTTAAAAAATTTCGTACGATCAAACATAATAACAAAAGACACAGCAAGCTTTGTTCCTGAATGCAAAAGCATTATGCAGCCGAAACGCGTGTCCCAATTTTAAATATATAAGACTTCTACAAATGGTAGTGCAAATAAGCTTTCCTATATAGTTTCTATTCCATTGTAGTTTGACACACCATCAAAAAGATTTCCACCTTGTTTTGATGGTGTTAAGAAAAAGTCAAAATATATTCCTCTAAATTGTAACAGCATGATTAGTTTGGTTTATTGAATCTTGCAAATCTGATCCAACAAAAACTATTAAACCGTTTTTCCGTTAAGGATTTCTAACAGGTGGAATTTCTGTAAGCCTCTAGCATTTGCATTGTCAACTCTGTGGAATAGAAAACAAAGTTGGATTTCAGAGTAGATTTTTTTATGCAGAGGCAAATTTCTTGAAATTGAATTTATTTAAGTTTGGTTTTTTAGATAATCAGCTTCATTAAAAATTCAGATTGGGTTAGTGATGTTATGAATTTTTTTTAAACCTTAAAATTTGTTTTAACAATATTTAAATCCTGTTTTTTTTTATTTGCAGACGCTAAGTTGGTTTTTACTGTTGAGTTTTGACCATTTTTACGAAAAAATGCTTTTTATAATTACAAATGTGATGTATTATTTAGGTTTTTTATATTTTTCTGAAAAGCATTTTTTACATACTGATTTGTTATCAAAATTAACTCATAAGCAAAGACTTATTTATTTTAGTAACATTTTCTCCACATATACATAAATTAATTCTACAACAATTTAAATTGTCTTACAGCTATGCTAATTAGAAATAGTCGTACTTACTCTTAGCGGCAGAGTTGTGTACTGGATGGAGGCACAAAATTTGTGACAACCACGCTCAGGTTCTGCCCTGTCCGCGGAAAAGTTATGAAAAGTAATTAAAGAGTATTCAATATGAACGAAACCAGTCTATTAGATTATACAATTTTTAGTTTATACTGAAAAATGTATATATATAATGGGATTAGTGTTCATATCAAGCTCGTAACCTTGATTAAAATAATTGTTTTAAACGCCAGCGCAATCAATGTTCATGTAGTCTTTTTAGATTTTGTGTTAAGAACGGTAGAGTGTGTACACTTGGTGTGTTTTGTTTGGTCTAAATTAAAAAGTTCTTATCAATATGCTACTTTTTTAAGAAGACAAGTCTACCGTACGTCTAAAAATGACGCTCGATTGCATAATTAATACTTTTTTTATTGTTTTAGCTAGCCGATGTGCATCGCAAGGAGTTAGAACGTCGGATTGCCGAACTCGAATTCAGGCTTTTAGAACGTGGTGGGTTGAGTCAGGGGGCGTTAGATGCGGAACGTGCCACACAGAAAGAACTTTTGCGTTTGAACACCGAAAACCTGGAGCTTAAATTTGAATTGGAAGCTTTGAGGCTCGAGGCCCCTCGAATGAAGGTAATAGTTGTAGATTTTAAAGCATAATTATTGTAATCTGCTTTGTAAATTAAATTATTGTATATTGAACATGATTTAATTTCAGCATTTCAACTGGATTTATTGTGACACAAATCGACTATGAGATTAATTAAATACAACGTATATTAACTGGACCGTTATCACTTTAATTCTTTAGCTTATAAAATTAAAGCCTTTGAAATAACAAAGTAAAGTTTTAATGCTTCTATTAAAACTTGATTTGAGAAATTTACACGAATGCAATCTTGCATACTTTTCATATTGAAGTTTCTTTATTTCGCAGCTTTACCAGAATAAATTATTTTAATGAACACAGTGCTTAGCGATATGCAATGTTATATCTAATTATTATTAAAGCGATCAACTGCTAAATATATTAAAAGAATTTGCTTTCATCTCGTTCGAATCTATATTTTTTGCAAGACCCACACATTTCAGAAGATTTTAAATATTTTTAACTGACTGTTACTTTGGCAGATAGAAATGGAGTTTCCTTCTCAGTTTGTCTTCAAGTACTTGCTATTGAACATTTATATATTTTTGTTTTTGTGTACCTGCGACGTGTGGTACATCGGCAGATCTAAAAAGAGGCTCGAAATTGTGACAAACCTGCATCCTCTTAAGGAAACGTTAAAAAGGGTTGGAGTTCCTGCACATTAATCTGCGATTTGTGGACACTACGCAGGGATCACGTTTCTGGTACAAGTATGTTTGGGTATTTGTACAAGACAAGACGCAATTATTGCAACAAATAATTCCAATTCAGTTGTGACAAGAAGGATAAACCAAAGAGAGCATGAACGGAAAGTATAATCTCATGCACATTCGTTTCGTGCTTACTGGCGACTCATCAGTAAGCACGAAACGAATGTGCATGAGATTATACTTTCCGTTCATGCTGCCTTTGGTTTATCCTTCTGGTCACAACTGAGCTAATTTGTTACTAGGTTCGCAACACCTAATACATAATTGCATATATATTAGATCTCAGCAACAAACAGTATTTAAATTATTTCAATTATTGATTATATGTACAAAGATAATACAGTAAGGCTCAAAAAGTTACTTAGTTATCTAAAACATGACACACAGTGTTTTTGAACATTTTGAAAATGTAGGTCATGACATATTAGATTATTTAAATCAAGTTTGCGAGCTTGATGCAAATACCAAACAAACTCAGTTTATCTAGCCAGTCGCAAGACCTATTATTTAACATAAAGAATAAGTCTACATTTCAACATTTTCCATATATGATTGTTTATGAAAAATGTATGATTATGATAGGATGAGTGAAAGTCGTGCTAGCGAATTCAGAATGTTGGCTCTAGGTGTCGGTGGAAATGATTGATATTAATAAATAATATTCAACTGTGCAATTCTGTGCGTTCTTATATATTAATAAATAAATAAATATATGCATTTTTATTATAATGGTAATAAATGCAAGGTTAAAGCGTTGATAGGGTCAAATATAAAGAACGTCGATTCATTTGTGTGAACCACCTCCAGTTCACGTTCATTGCTTCAAGCCTACTGTTTCTGCTATCATAAGTCACAGCGCTGCACAAACTGTTAACTCATATGTTCATTTGTAGCTACTTGGGGACACAACGAGAAATAATGTATTCTTGTATTTGCTAAAATCGATTTAACCTGCGCACATAGAAATAGCACTATGAATTTTAATATATAACTTGCATTTCAAAAACCTTTGTTATTTCTTTTATTGTTATCTTCATATACAGTCACGCATGCACGATTTGCAAAAGTATATTGATGTGCTGCGCAGAGAGAAGGCTGCACTGAAGGCTGGACGTCAACTCGACAAATCTATCGACTCAGATGCCACTTCAATGAGCAGTATAAAAAGAGTAAGTGTGTTTTGTTTTATTCACTTTAGTGATATATTTACTTCTTATAAAATTAAACAAACATTGGTTGCGCGGGGGATGATAAAAATTACTATAATGAAGGTTGCGATCTTGATTTAAACACATGACCCATTTTAAACATACAAACTCAATACTATTAAACAATAATTGATTGTGTGGGTGGTGGTAACAATTCTTTAAATCAAGTTTGTGAGCTTGAAGTAAACACCAATCCCAATGTATTTAACTAGTCGTCAACTGGCGGTAGTTTAGTTATGTTCTTCGACGAATGAAAGTGCGTTGCGACTGGCGGTAGTTCTGTTATGTTGTTCGACGACTAGACACAAAAAGTGCATTGCGTCTGGCAGTAGTTTTGCTATGTTGTTCGACTTCTGGTTAAATACAATGGGTTTGGTGTTTACTTCAAGCTCGCAAACTTGATTTAAAGAAACTAAATACTGTATAGTGTAGACAAGGAAATTCATCAAGTAAACGTGTTTTGTCTTTATTGGGAACTCATCTCGCACTGTCTAGAATCTGCAGCATCCACGCTGTGGCAAGGTGGTTCAGTAGTCAGAGCATCAGATTCCAAAGCAGACTATGCCAGGTTCGGGTCCTGTCCGCGGCAAATTCTGGCCAGTAAGAGATGAGTTCCCAATAATGATGAAACCGGTATAATGGATGAATTACCTTTTCTACACTCTACATTACTTAGTTTATAATGACAAATGTACATACATAATGGGTCCGGTGTTTAAATCAAGTTCGCCACCTTGATTTAATTATTTCTTGTTAGCTTTATTGACCTTAAATTACACTGTCTGGGTATTAAAAAATATGCTTTTATTCAGAAATTATGTTGCATATTTGCAAACGAACTGTTTTTCTCACATAGCTCCACGTTTTGAATTGCTGAATTTAGGAAATTTACATTAACAATTTTATTTGTGTTAGACTAGAAGGGATAAACCAGTAGCATAACGAAAGTATAATTACGAAATTGCTCTGTGGGCATTGAAGGATTAATAGGAGCGAAATTATGCCCTTTAACCACTAGTGCAGGAAGAATGTGGGATAATATAGGTTACCTTCTAGATTTAAATCTGTGCACAGTGAAGCACATAGTAGTTCATGATTATCAGATTAATCGCTAACTCAATTATGGCAATATATATATATATATATATATATATATATATATATATATATATATATATATATATACCGAGTCTAAAGGATACTAACACTATAGATATTATGTTAGTGGCCGATACCAACATTATTGTTCAGAAAACGTACATGGTACTAACACTATGGTTTCCAAGTCGGTACATGATACCAACCGCGAAATGAGATAACTGATATCGATCAAGGCCAAAGTGTATGGATTTACTGGACTAACAGGTGTTCAGGAATTGTTGTAATTCTCAATTTCGGTGATCTATAGCATAAATTCATATCCATAAGGTTGGTATCATGTACCGACTTGGAAACTATAGTGTTAGTACCATGAACCTTTTCGGTACAATAATGTTATTATCGGTTACTAACACAATAGCAATAGTTTTAGTATCCTTTACAGACTCGGTATATGTATTATATAGTGTGAGTTAGCGTTGAAGTCGCATTGTCGTAGACTTTATATGATGTTAGCTTCACTATTGCAGGTTTACACATTCGTCTAGGAGATTGTACCGTTCTATTATCCCACATTCTTCACACAAATATGTAGTGGTTAAAGGGCGTAATTTCAGCTCCTACTGATGAGTCGCCAGTAAGCACGAAAAGAATTTGCATGAGTTTATACTTTCCGTTCATGCTGTCTTTGGTTTATCCTTCTGGTCACAACTGAACTAATTTGTTACTAGGTTCGCAACACCTAATTCATACTTGCATATATATTAGTTCTCCGCAACAAACAGTATTTAAATTTGGCTTATTGCCTTTATTTTTGATTAACAGCAAAAAAGTATCGCCTTTTATGTGCTGTTCTGATTGACACTCCGCTAACATGGTTTTATGTTACTTAGAATGGGTTTAATTACCTTTATTTTGCTCCTAATTTTTTATTTATGCAACTTTGATAATGAAAACGTCTTGCTAGATACAGATCTTATCGTATTTCGAAGTTTAAGTATTATGTAGCCTTTTTTTTCTAAATAAAATCCAGCCGTCTGTGCACTTGTATGTATAAAAATATGATATAATACATTAGATGTGGAAGTCAAACTCAAATCGCTGTTTTGAAAAAAATTAAAAGATTAACATAAAATGGTATATATTGAAATGCTTTTTTATTTGAAATACACTTTCAAAATTATGTATTCATGTCAAATGATGTCTTAAGCGTTTTATAGGATAAAAGCTCGAAGCACATTTTCTGTTTCATTTCAATTAAATATTCGAATCTAACGATGGGATAAAAGCGAATTAACCGATTAATAATTAATTATGTGCGATCATGTTTCGAAAAAAGAATAAATGGTGAACAAGATTGTGATCCATGGTAAGTAAAGCAAGCTGGGTATTTTAGACAACGATAAATGGAGAATTCGACAATGTGCATTTTCCAATTTATATTTGATTGTTCCGAAAGGTAGCCAATGTTAGGTGCTCTTTTTTTTCTTTTGTAGGACTATTCAGAGGCGTGATATAGTCGAAACGTTTAACTGTTATATATTCTTTAACCCATAAATAAATAAATAGAACAGTACTGGAATCACTCTACAATATATTTAATAACCAAAACACTTGCTGCAGAATAGCTTTTAGATATTGAAAAGAAGTGCATAATTTTTCCAACACATCTACCTGCAAATAGAGTCCAGTCACTTTTTCTCTTTTTATGCATCATTACTTTTTTAAACGGAAAATCGGTATTATAATTTTTAGCTTATTAACAAATTATGTCTCTATATTTTTAATAAAAGCCAATATTAACCTTAAAACTGTTCAGATACGTATGGAAATGGAAGTTTCACAGTTTACAGTTTCAAAGCGTAGACCTGTACCACGCGGAATTGCGGAATAGAATTTCTCGCGTCAAGTAAATTTGGTGATATTACATTTGTTCTGCCTTCTTTGTGCGTGGCTTTATTGTTTTTTGCTACTAGATGTTATAGTCGTAATACAGTTTTTAGATTTTTTTGTAAATACAAATAGTAAAGAGTTTTTATTATTTTCAACTATATACTGCTTTCATATTTTAAGAAGGATGACAAAAATGCAGGAAGATTATTCAACTATACCGTGTGTTAAATTAAACATTTTGCTTCCATTCTTATTTAATCTCGCATGTTTTAAGTAAGAAATCCATTAAGACGCATATTAATTTATTCAATTTTAATCATATGCGTAGTAAAACTGAACAAGTAAAAAATTAATTTTTCCATATAAGTTAATTACACATAAATAATACTCACTGTAATTGAAAAATAATTAAGATATTTGCATTAATCTTTACAAAAGAAGAAGTCTATTTTATTGTCACGTAAAACTATGTTAATATATTTCTTAAAGGCAGTAAGTGAGATTTTGTGTGACAAAAGCAATTATTTAAGTAGAGTTTGTGGACTTCAGGCAAACACGAATCCAATTTATTTAGTCAGTCACAAAAAAGCAAGACTTACGACCCGTGGTTGTTTAGCTATGTTGTGCGACAAGTTGAATAAAATAGGATTCGTGTTTATCTGATGGTCGCAGACTTGACTTGAATCTTAAGAATTTTAAGTAAATATTTTCACTCCTTTTTTCTGGCCACTATTCTGAAAACGTGTTAGTTCATTCATATAGGTGGAAACTTTAGAAGACACTACTACACCTAGGCTTAAAAGCTATATTGTAAATTTAATTAACCCAATTCATAACACTTGCAAAGGCGCACTGCCAAAGAGATAAATCTTCACCATAGAACATTTAATGCAAATTGGTGTCATCTGCACATGACTCTAGTTTTTTTGCTATTTTCTCGGGGATATTTGTCAAAAAACGTGTCTCATTTGAAGAGAAACTGTTCGCTTCATGTATGTTAAAGTGATTGGTATAAAGGTGTATGGAAATAAGAGCGTTGATCTAGGTATTCTGTATTCATTGATTAACAGAATCGGAGCAAATGTAGAGTAGGTGATCTTCAATGATTAAAAATATTGGTGCAGATTCAGCTCATTAAATTTTTTATCCAAAGCGATTTTTTTATAATAAACTATTTTAAATCCATTTCTTAGTTTCAGTTTCAGGAAGCTTGATAAATATTCATCTCATAGAAAGCATCCAGTCGTCGAACGGTCATTAGGTCTACCGTTACCGAGCTGCAGCTGGACCTTCCATGATTATCATCAGAGTACGACGGCAAACCGACCATCGGAGGATCAAACCGCATTGAATGTTGCCGTCGTACTCTGATGGCAGATCGAAGGTCGAACGCGTCAGTGCGTTGTGCCTATGGTAGTTTTGTTATATTGTTCGACGACTGGTTAAATACAATGGATTGGTGTTTACTTCAAGCTCGCAAACTTGATTTAAAGCATTGTTACCACCACCCGCGCAATCAATTATTGTTTAAATTGTATTTTAAAATTATTTAGTATGATACCAGATCTTGCGTGGCATTTGGCGATAATTACGAAAAATTTAAACTTTACGCATTAAAGTGTCAAACTATTTCACACAATTTGAAATAAATTTATTGTTTTTTTGTGGTCCCAAATCAAATTTTATATTATAGTTAATAATCACGTTCAAATAAAAGGAACTCGGAAGCGTAGTCTTTGATATTTTTTGTAAATAAATAAAATTATATTTAGGTTGGCGAGAGTGGACGCAGTCAACTTGACCTGGAGAAGACCATAGCAAAGCTGCGTCGTGTGTTGGAAAAAAGTCAAGCCGAGAACGAACGCCTAAAGTGTGCGCCTGGTCCCGCGTCTGCGGAGCAAATTGCCAAAATTCAGGAAGAGAACGCGAGACTTCGTCGTGCACTAGAGGCGGCGCAATCTGCGGCAGGAGTTCGGCTGACGGAGCACCGCCTTGAAGCAGAACGAAGTGCCACGCGCATTTCAGCGGAGTACGAATCGCTTAGGGAAGCCTACGAGAAGGTATTCTTATGCATATCTGACAGTTTCATTAACAAATGTTAAAAGATTGCTTACAATAATGCAATTATTACTGACGATTATAGATAGATCTAACTCCATGATGCTTAACCTGACTGAAAGTCATTTATTTTTTTCATCTCTGTAGGAAATGATCGAACGAGAGGCAGCACGACGAACAAACGTGAAATTTCAGTCGGAACTGCATGCGGCACGTGCAGAAATTGATGAACTTCAACACCGACTTAAATCTGCGCTTTCGGCTATTGAAAAATAGCCGACGCCTACGGTAGTCTTACAAAGGTACAAAAGTATGATGCAACATTTTGCCCGAAGAAAGACAGTTGAAAGTAAAATATACAATCGATATTATGTCGTACTTAGATTTTATGGAACCTACTTATGTAATGCTCGGTTGTTCTAAAAATTTTGTTTTCCAAATTATGCGATTCGTTTGCTGTAATTTTCATTTGCGCTCCAAGACATTCTACTGGTCTTGTAATATTTTGCATAAATTTTAATTGGCATAGTGAATTTTATTTAGCTTCGATTTAACAAAAATATTACTTTAAACGAACTGTTTGGCAGCTCAAACTGTGACAGATAAATTTGATATTCCATTTTCGAACGTCTTCAAATAGTTTAGTGATATATTTAAAACAAATTTGCGAGCTTCAAATTAGCATTAATTTCATTATATTTAACTAGTTGAACAAAATAGCAAGACTAACGCTAGTCATTGGTGCTTACTTCAAGCTCGCAAACTTGATTTAAAGAATTTTTATCACCACCCGCGCAATCAATTATTGTTTAGTTTACTGGTTTATTTTGATTCTAATCGGATATTAGGATTGTTATCTTAATATTTTGGTGGTACTGCTGTTCGTACACGACATTGTGTTTAAGTTTGTAAATTTCATGAAATCTAAGTGTCTAGTTTGCTGACTTATTTGTATTTTATAATTTAAAAAATCATCTTCCAATTTTTCTCTCGTAACACTTACCGTACCACGGAATTTATTTAAAGTTAATATGTACGATTTAATTTACCTTAATATTCAATTTTATTATATACATTTGTCGACCTTCCACATTTTGCTAAGTGAATACAAAACGGTGAATCAATCTAAAATATTTGCTTTTTATCAAAATTTCAGTTTCTTTTTTGCTTTTACATTTATTGAAAAACTTATTATTATTTATTTTCTTAATATTTCTTAAATATTTATACAAATTTATTTAAATACGTTCTAAAAATTATGCATCATTAGATTTGGTCTTCAGTTTCTCTGACTCTTTGAGAATACGCATACAAGCGAAGGACGTTGTGTTATTTTTTAATCAAAACTAAGATAAATGCAACGTTGCATGTATATGATTAAATCTCAGGCAATTGGTTGGTCTAACCAAAATGTCAATAGAATAGGCCATTTAGGCTTATGACCCAAAAAATATTGATAAAAATTTTGCGTTCTTAACACATTTGATGTTAACCAAACTTACTTTCGCTTATCTGTTTTTGCCGTTCAAATTGGTCTTGTTGCTGTCGATACTGATGAGAGGTTTGTCTGAAGGTGTGCGTATTTTTTTTAAAAACGTTGAACTTTTTAACCAATTTTAATTATTAGCGTAGTCTTGTTCTCAGTCCACAAATTTTGTCTTGAACATTAAAGTCACAAAAACTAATTTTTCGGAATGCCTAGTTGATTTTGGAGTAGTAAGCTAGTGAGAATTGCACTTCGAATGCTCAATTAATTGGCGACGTGGTATGTTAACACAGATGATGGACCGATATTAACAAAAACATCTTGTGTTAGAACTAGGTGTTAAAAAATAAATTTCTTTTATGTTGACACATTTACAAAGATTTTCTTTTCCTAATTTTATTATGTTTTGACTACGTAAACATTTTACTGATTTCCATAGACTGTGCTTTGTTTTAAGACAGTCTATTATCAAATCAAATTAATTTAACTATTTAAAAACAATGCAAAAGCAAATAGTGAATGTCTTTTGTAATCGTGTAATCTTTACGCTGAGGAAAGTATTATTTAATGAACTTTTTCACATTACGAAAAATGTGTGTTCCTAATTTAATTTATTAAAATCGTTGTTTGAATAAAATAAAAACCTTCACAATTTTTGCTTGCGCATTTTCTTCAAGTTGATAATATATTGCAATAAGTAGAAATTTCTCTACGATTTGCGGATAAATAACACTTTCATGCAGCTTGGGGAAGTTTAATGAATGCATTGAATCCGGTTTGTTCCAAAAAATAGGAAAATTTCATTTAGAGCACCATTTACATTTAATTGCGAAAAGCTTATGCTTTGTTATGGAAAATGGCCTAAGTTTTTTTTATACTCAATTGGCTATTAATGCAGATTCTGTTTATTGCCACATACTTGGTTAAAACTTGAATAAATTTTCATTAAAGCATTTTATATTAATTTCAAAATTATACTCACTTCAGAATTAAGCTTATAAACACACTTTAGATTGACAGCGATTGTGTAGTAGCCATAAGCATTATTCGTGTCTTTAATGCATATTTCATTACGTTGGATGTATTCTGCAACAGAAAATTGGTTTTTTTCTCTGCCTGCAGCGCTACACATCTACGGTTGGTGAATGTGCATTGGTTTGCATCAGCAGCTGCACACCCGATTTTTTCAAAGGCTTAGTTTAACCGTTTCGGCAAAGCTTTTAAGCATGCCTAGAATGTAAATTTGTCAATTTAATTGGATTTGGAGTATTGTAAAACCACCAATAAAGCTTTTAAGCGGACTCGAGTGAAAATTTGTTTAGTTTGATTAGATTTAGAGTATTATGAAACAACCAATAGTTTTTTCCCAATCTGCGTTTTGACTTACGCAGCTTTCATTGTTCCAGTAGTTTTCTTTTTCAGAAATATTTCGGCTTAACTTATCGATAGCCTTCATCAGTTGCAATCGGCCTCACAAGTTTAACAAATGAAACTAATGAAGCAAGCGCGTTATTTCCTCTAGCCATAATATTTATACTTCAGACTGACCTTTCACTATATATTCGCGTGTCACATGTGTGTGTGTGCATTTTCATATCTGTTATTTTCGTCTAACTAATTGAGACTAGAGTGGCTGAATAATAATTTATCAGTTGCATGTGTTAATTATTCGTTTGTAAAATGACGTAACTGAGATTGACCTCACCTTTTCTGGTGGAGGGAGACCAATAAATCAGAAACACTCGTCATAAAAACATGCCATGAGTGATAAAACTAGAAGTCCGAATGACCAATGCATGTGTTAAATTTCAATTCAAACCACTCAGGTTGTACTCAGGATAGACTAGTTAACAACAATTATTGTCATACCATTAAATAGGCGCACGCCACGCATGTGCATGTGTATGTGTATACATAATTTAAAAAATCAGTTAAATATAATTAATATACATGTACGTACATCTAAATGAAACTGCAGTCAATAGACATTAATTTATCCTTTGCACGCGTCAGACAAATTATTACTTATAAATATTGTATTATTAGAATAATTTCAATAGGTAGGGTGGGGGTGCAAAACAGAAAATTAGGGTTGAAATCACTAATTGTTTTAAAATCAAACGAATAGTTAGAGATGAAATTTTGAAGACTATATTCATAATAATTGATTATTCATTTCTTGAATAAAAGCCCACTAATTAGTCAATCTTAATCCAATGTTCTTAATCTTTTACTGGAGCTAGCTTCAGTTACCAATTCATGCAATCGCCTTTTCCTTCCACTAGCTAGTGCAGTATTCCAAATCGGACCTAAAGATTTTTCAACAGCTGTTTCATTCATAATATTATCTCTAGATTTAATTTCTATAGATTCCCTAATCAATCTCGTCATCCTATTACGACTACATATTGCTATGCGTTTGCATTCCTCCCAGTCGATAGTATGCCCAGTCTCCACTACATGACGAGCAAGATCAGATTTAGCAATATTTCCATACTTACACGCAGTTTTATGTTCACCTCTTCTTACTTTGATTGGGCGCATGGTCTCACCAAAATACTTGAGACTACAATCATTGCATGGGATCTCATACACTCCTGATGTTTCTAAGGGTTCAATCTTTTCTTTTTGGTAAGAGGGTATAGTGCCTAGTGTAAGGGACTGTTTTAAAACGGTCCTTCTATTGTATTTAAAGCTAATGATTTCACTTTCCTACTTAATATAGAGTCGGGTTATACCATGACCTTCCGCTCTTTCTTCTCCTTATCCGCTTTTATGTACCTAAAACTAGGATTAAATTTCTATACGATTTTCATCGTTGTTGAATCCATTAAATGAGGAGAGTAACCATTAGCCTTGAATATATTGTGTAGTCTACCTAATTCTAACTTTCTATGCTTAATATCTGTTAACTTAAGACTTCTTAATTTTCATGACTTTAAGATGCCGACTTTCATACGATACGGATGATTGTACTGAAATTTAAGAAGGATTCCTGAATAAGTATCCTTCCTATAAATATCTCTTCCTAATTTCTGACCATTTCTAATTGTGTGTGATGGTAATTTTAGTTACGTCATTTTATACTAAGCGTATAAAACGATTAATTAACGCATGAAATTGATAAATTATTATTCAGCCACTTTAGTCTCAATTGGTTAGATGAAACTAACATTTATGAAAATGCACACACACACGAACATGTGACACGCTAATATCTAATGAAAGGTCAGTCTGAAGAATAAATATTATAGCTTGCTTTATTAGTTTCGTTTGTTAAACGTGTGAGATACATTGCGACTGATGAAGGCTGTCGATAAGTTTAGCCGAAATATTTCGAAAATAAATACTGGAACAATGAAAGCTGTTTTAGATAAAACGCGGATCATGTAATTTCAATTAATCCAGGTTCGTAAAAACGATCTTCATTCAAACAATAGTTCTGTTGTACAAAAGTGAAAACTGCGTGAAAAAATCGAAAGAACGTAAGTTAATGCGGTTAGTACAATTGGAACTCTCTCTATTTTCTAGCAGTCTAACTTATTAACTGTACTCCCATTGAGATGTTTGCTGAAATTTTAATACTGTCTAAAGCAATTTTATTAAACAGTAATCACTGATTAATACTATTTATCTGTTATACTACAATTTTTGTCATTTAGGTTGCACTAATCTTTTCATTTCTTTTCGGATGGCGTCGTGCAAGTAGAAACCGATCAACAATTTTAGCTATAATTATTTCACTACGGATAACCAAGTTTATATATACTAGTAACTGTTAGTAATGCGAGGAACATTTCTTTCTGGTGATAAAAATATGTATTTGTTACGGAAATGGGCAGAAAAAGTGGAATTTAAGTTATCGTCGAGAATAGATAGCTAAATCTATTTTATAACCTGCCACTTGGTTATGTCTACTAAATCGTTTTTTGTCAATGCAACTTTTCAGAGAAAACATTCTTCTATACCAAGATGGTGTCTGTGCAACACTCTTCGTATCCATAGCAGATTAAAAAGAGTGGCTCAAAACTAGAATCAATCAGCATCTCCATCATAAACTATTAAAGAGTGGTGTAGCTTTCAGAAAATCTGCAATTTGTGAATATGTTATACTCACAGGTCATGCTGTTATTAGTAACAATTTTTCTGGCTTTTGAAGCTATTGCAATTAGTAAGCTAAACGCCTGCTTAAACATGCAGAAAGTAATTAAAAAATAAATTAAATTGGAACAAAAGCATAACAAATAGCCCTTCAAACATAGCCTATGTTCCGCAAAAGAAGACACACCCATCAAAGACAGACATAACTAGGAGGGGATCGGTTACGACAAATGTACATTTGAGATTGGATGAAGGAAAATATTAACGAATCCAGAATAATGGCTGCAGATACTGGTAGAAATAAGATTTATTAATAAATGTTATTCCATGGATTACGGTTCATTTTCTCATATTTAAAAAAATAGTGAAACTTGTGTGTGTGTAAATTAAAATTATTTTCCTTATGCTTAAGCTTAAGGAGGTATATATAGTAGTCCAGCCAGATAGAGCTGACTGCTCATCTAAATAAGCGCATTTGTTTAAATGTTAATGAATATTGCGTAGTGTTGTCCTTCTTGGATGTAATCGCTCCGTCTTTTTTCTTGGGCAAGACAATTGATAGCACTCGTAAGTCGGTAAAATCTTGAATCCTTTGCATTTCCAGGTGCCTGATTTTTGGCCTTGATTGATGGGTTCTCACTTGCTCTTTCATTTTGAAGCCCTCCATCAGATGCTGGACTGATAATGTCGTTCAAACCAGATTTTCCGACATTTCCCGAATTATCTGGACTTCATTTTCAGTTCCATCTTCAGGGTTGACACAATACTCACAGGAAAAAAACAACTTGTGGCAAATGTGGTATCCTCATTCAAGATAGATCTATTTATATTTATTTTAATTCCTAAGGGCAAGTAATAAACTATTTTAGGAATTAAAATAAATATAAAAAGATCTGTCTTGAATGAGGATACCATATTTTCCACAATCGTTTTTTTTCCTGTGAGTATGGTGTCAACCCTGAATATGGGACTGGAAATGAAGTCCCGAAAATTCGGAAAATAGTAAGAAAATCTGGTTTCAACGTCATTTTTAGACAAGCAGCTGATAGAGGGCTTTAAAGTGAAGGGACAATTGAGAACTCCTCGATTAAGGCAAAAATTCGGTGAACCTGGAAATAAAGGTTTCAAGATTTTACCGACCTATAAGTGCTATCAATTGAAACGCACAAGAAAAAGGCGGTGAGATTGCAAACAAGCGTATTTGTTATTTTGATTTTTAAAACGATTCCATCCTTAAATATAATTCAACGTACATTTACTTGACTAAAAATTTCCGATGTCCAAATTCTATGCAGTCACGAACATGTCATTTTTTGCAGCATTAAACCATCTTCGATCGCGCAGATAATGATAACAAGTTTTCCAGCTTGATAAAAACACCAATTACATTGTACCCAATTTGTCATACAACGTAAAAAGACTAATTTCTGTCAGACGTACTCACATATCTTGATCGTCTATAGCCATTATGAGGGCCATACGGAATGCTAGCGTACCTGTTTTGAGGAATTTTTATCACAACCTGCGCTACCCAACAAAGATTGATTTTACAATTTATGTGCATGTGGCATAATCTGCAAAACTGTGTTAGGTTCGTGACAATATATAAATTGTGCATCCGACAATTCCTCTCAATTACAACGTATGTTGGACTATTTTGAGAACAAGCCACATATCAAAATGCACATTATATATATATATATATATATATATATATATATATATATATATATATATGCACTGTTGTTTGATTCTCGTTAACCAGTTTGTCGTCGTGATTTTACGATAATCGTGATAGTTTAAAAGGCCACATTACTTGTGACTGACAATAGATTTGCAAGTTCGTGCAGCAGGCTAGACATATTAAGATTGTTGTTTGTGTTGTGTATAAATAGGTACAAAGATCTAATGTTCGTGACTTCATATTAATTGTGCAGTGCACAAAATCTTTGTAAGGTGACTGGAGGTGAGAGCTGAAAATTCTATATTCCATACGGTATGAGTTCATTTTTATTTGATAACCAGGTTTTCGTCGTGCTGTGATAATGACAATGGTAAGTCGAAACGCGTCAGTATGTTTGATCGCCGCTAGTTTTCCTTTATTGTACGACTAGTTAAGTTAAACAGAATTTGTGTTTATCACTAGCTTGAAAACTTGACTTACGTAATAGCAGTGATTGTTTTGCGGATTCACCATTCAGCAAACCTATGTTTATAACAAAGATTGATTTATTAGACTATAATGTCATGTTTATTTGGTTTAACGTATGAAAGACCAGGAGAGATATTTGATCTTCGTTGTTGAAATCTCGTTGATAACCGCTCGATTTTCCAAATAGGCCAAAGTTGCGACATCATTTGTGTTTGCTTATGCTCATTACCGGTTTAAGCCTTGACTTGCACGCGTAAATAGATGTCGAAGACGCATTTTCTTGAATAACAGAGTATCAATTATGCCTAAGAATACTTCTTTCAAGTACTCCAGAAAGAATGAAATTTAAATCTACATGACTGATTGGTATTAAAGCAGAGATTTTTTTAAAGATATATCATATTAAAGAGGCCCTTTATTTATTTAGATACCTTGAACAGACGAACACCAATAAACAACGAAACAAACTCGTTTGCATAGAATTTAACGTTTTTCTTAATATTTTCTTAATTCTTTTTACAAAATAAATTCTGTCCTCGAGAACCAATTATGCATAGTTTGATAAATCATAAAAAAATCAAATATAAATCGTAGCTTATCCTGACCATTTGTTTCGAAATTAATGATTTTTTACGAATACGAATTCATTGTACGTGCATCAGTTTTGAAAATACAAGTTAAAGATCGCTTGATGTAGTAGGATAGTTTTTTTAAATGTATAGCAATTTTTGCAGTTCCTTGTGTTAAAAGAAAGTACTTTTACTGATGTATGCGTTGTATTCAAATATCCCATCACCAAGTTACCCATATAATCTTCCTTCTTGAACGTACAGTACGACGAATGCATTCAAACTTTTACCAGCCTGCATGCCAATTATATGTATGTGCTTTAATATGAACTCGTCGTCTATTGAGATTTATTGTCGGCAACAGCCTTATGACGAAGGCTTTATAAGCCAAAAATATTTTATTATTTTCTCAAAATCCTATTATTCAAGTAGTTAGTTATGCATCCTGACTGCCTCATGGAAACTGAAACAGCCAAATGGTAAGATATGCGGTTCTATGCGTCAATGGAATGTTTGTATACAGTGTTACAGTCTCGCTGATATCTCATCAACATGTTGCACTTGTATTGTTCCAAAATCAATATATAGTACTGAAAAAGTAATAATACATACAATGACATTGGTTCAAACAAAATTTTTGTCGACTTTTCCTTTAGCTTACTTGTTTTTTTTCAAATTTGTTTCCAATTCTGCTATTTCAAGCTCCTAAACAATTTATTGGAGTTTCACTTTGGAGCTAGTAGCTCTCCCAATGAGCCATTCAAAACAATAGACAAATTGAATTTGATTTTTATAGCTTTATCAAAAAACTTCAAAACACATCAAATTCTATAATGTTAAATATATTTTTTTCACAGGAAAATATATCATTAGCCAACACAAATTGAATTACAACAGTTCGGCATTACTAAGACAACATGTTCTTTGCAGAAATGAGCATAATGCTATAAGTTCTTGATTAATATTACAATTATTTCAAAAAGTAATCTATGCATTATTTATTTAGTTAATAAGTAAAACATATCAGCATATCAATGGGCACTCTTTATCATGATTATCAACGATGCATCTTGCTTAACTGCTGCATTATAAACACCAAATTATGTGAGAAAGGTTAAAAGTATCATCATTAATCGTTTATACGACATTTAATTTCATACGTCATCATTTGAAGGTGACGTCAGACGAAAAGCCTGATGCCGTTTCTAATAATTAGCAGACGACAAGCAGATAAAACTTTTTGTTAATACTTAGTTAAAAGTTAATTAAAATGTGGATAATTGCTTTATTTAGAGTAAATTAGCTTAGGAAGCCCATTTGCTTACACAAGTAACTTTATTTAAAATTTAAATAAATTCTATAGGTAGATTTAAATACGAAGAGAAAATATACTGAACTATATCAGTGTTTATATTTTGTCTGAATCTTGAAAGCTGCCTCCGCGATATGTGGTGTACGAATTTCATTTCCTGAAATAAGTGAACTTCTTCGGTTTACCTGAGCATATGCTAAAAGGTAAAAAGAATCATTGATCATTTTTTTGAATTTTCTGCCAATTTAACCAAGCATAAACTAATACATATGTACTACATAAAAATGGACTTAAAACTAAGCTAATTAGTTTCACTTTTGTAGTGACTCGAAAAAGAATCAAAAATTTTACATTCTAAATTTACCAATTGATTTTAAGGGACATAAAATAATAATATTCATACGGGTTTTTCACCAAAATTTAAACCAATTGAATCCTTATGTTCTAGTTTAATAGTTGGGGCAAATTAAGGGAAAAAAAGGTACCTTAACCTCTATTTTTTTAATTTTACGAAGCAATAACTAAAAATTTCAATATCGGCACTTCAAATATTAAAAATATAATATTTTGCTTACTGAATTAAATCGTATTTAGATTTCACACTAAACATGTCTTAGCGTGCGTTATGAACCTGTTATGTAACTTAATGAATGAAAGGTTTCTGTCAAATCTAATGCAATCATTAAGTGAATGAGATTATAAAGAGGTTTAAAAAATGTATAAGTAGAATATGAACTATAATACACTTTCGTTTAGTTTCATGTCTTTAACGGAGTTAGTGAAATAAAGATCTTTCCGTATGGATTTATGCATTAAACGACCAGTAGAAAACATCTAGTTTTAATCTAAGTATTATGACAGAACGTAATTGTCTTAAATAGCTCTTATATCTGCCTATTGAACAACTACACTCTAGTTTCTAGAAAGGCTGTAAACAGTGATCCAATTTCCAATTTTTTGGTTCACAGCTTCTCACCTAGTTGATTGGACTCGCAGCCTTACATTCGATTTAAAGGGCTAGAGAAATTACTTTTCACTTCTCTCCCAATAAAAATTTACACTTAGTCGGCTCATAAGTGCTAATTTTTTAGTGGTATGGAATTAGAGTGTTTTCGCAATATAAACAAGTATACTGTACAAATGTTTTAAACATGAAGCAAAGAGCACAAACATATTTTTTTTATTCTACACAGAATGTGTGGAATGTGTTATTATTCTACAAAGCACTGTGAAACAAACTGTAGGGACCTATTCTAAACTAAAAAAATCGATTAACACGACAGAACATGAATAGATGAAGACAACGAGTGCAGCCATTTTGAGCAATAAAATAAAACTTCATAAATAATATTTTCCATCAATATTAGGGAGATACTGAACAACTCGTGTACAATGCGACATTACAGAAAATATGCGGGGAAAATAATTCCGTGCATGAAATTTCTAAAACAGCAAAAGCCTGGTGTAACTTGAATGAACTTATGGAAAATTAACCATTTTTTCAAACATCATTAACTATAAATTAACTAACAACACTTAAATACTGTTTGTTGCGAAGATCTAATATATATGCAAGTATGTATTAGGTTTTGCGAACCTAGTAACAAATTAGTTCAGTTGTGACCAGAAGGATTAACCAAAGGCAGCATGAACGGAAAGTATAATCTCATGCACATTCGTTTCGTGCTTACTGGCGACTCATCAGTAGGAGCCGGTATTACGCCCTTTAACCACTATATATTTGGTAGAAGAATGTGGAATAATAGGACGGTACAAACTCCTAGCACGAAACGAATGTGCATGAGATTATACTTTCCGTTCATGCTGCCTTTGGTTTATCCTTCTGGTCACAAATGAACTAATTTGTTACTAGGTTCGCAAAACCTAATACATACTTGCATATATATTAGTTCTTCGCAACAAACAGTATTTAACTGTAATATATTGAATTGAATGATGTCATGCTTACTGCGAAATGTGATAACTGATATCGATGAAGGCCAGAGTGTATGGTTTAACTGGAGTAACAGGTGTTCGGAAATTGTTGTAATTCTCAATTTTGGTGAACTTTAGCATAAATAACTAACAACACTGTCTGGAATCAGGCATAAAAACACATGCACCCTACTTTGTCAACATGTAATTAGCCAAAAACCACCCCTATGAATGCTGCAAATAAACAACACCAGAACTCCGAATCAGATTGGTTCACACATACTGAATTAAATGGAAACCCATAGTGAATTGTACGGAAAATTGTAAACATTTTGTTGGGAATTTAAAAAATAAATCGGAAAATTTATCCTTAATTAACATACTCTCAAATAATCAAATATTCAAAAATATATATCGTTTCCTTAAATTAAAAATTTCATAGGAAATCACATAAAATAACTCCATTAACTTTTGAAAGTTTAATATATAGTAACAATATGTACAATCGAATCCTACCCTTGTGCCAGAATGATAAATATTGAAGTTTTACACCAGTGCTGTGGCTATAATTATATATACATATTGTCAATGTAAATTAAACGTTGCCTAATATAATTCAGGCAAATTATCAAGTTTATCGATTTCCCAGTTATAAGAAACTTGAAAAATATTTGTCAGAATTTATCACGAACCAAGCAGAAACCAGGATACATTTAATTTGGAATCTTGTACTCACACCCTGAGCCACACCTGCTGCACAAAACGCGAAATTTTGAGAACTATAAAAACTTAGGTTTCTTGATTAACTTCTTCCTTTAGGTGGAGCTCATTTGAAATATATTTCACTCAGATATATATACAAATATATATATATATATATATATATATATATATATATATATGCAAATACATGCATATATAAAGGGGATTACTCGAGACTGGAAATATGGAGGCTTCAACACCTGCAAGTTTGGTGAACATGGCTCTTGCGCAGGCGATTAAACCAAAAATGTACAGAATAAAGTTGGCATCAAGTACAATGGACAAAGATCGTTGTGCTTCAAGATGTGACGATTAAACGACAATTTGCAGACCTGCAATATCAAGTATGCATCAAGTTCCCAGGTCAGACAAACAATTTAGATCAACATATGATGGAAATACTACGCAATCATTTAATTATCACTTGAAACTTATATATTTTTGCATAAATTGGTTTAGCTCCAATGACTTAAAACTCATCTATTGCTCTAATATTCAGCTATATACCAAAATATGTTTTTTGGTAAGACTTTAATTCAGATGGAGCATATTTGTCAAATATGAAACCCAGTCGCAAAAAAATTTGCAAGTATTTGATTTTTGCATAACTAGAACAAAGTAAATCGACTTAATAAATTGCGTTTGCTACTTTAGAGTATGTTTAGATTATGCGGACAATTGAGGCGTAGTCTATTTGGCAAATATGCCAAGGTTTGGAGCCCCATAAGCGAAAATTCTAGCAAGAATTCGACATGTGCATAAATATGACACAAAAGTCTATTTGATGAATTTGAATTGCTACATTATGTAACGTTCACTTTATGCGGACAATATATTCATAACAAATCCGTAAGCGTCATATATTGGCAGGGCAGACTCTACTAGATAAAACTTTACGTCGTATGAAATTCCAAATAGGCTCAACTTGAGAGCTAGGTAACCCAAAAATATAAGTTTGTTGTCAATTGAGTAAATCGTGTAGTGTGTGGCATGGTTGGCAAACTGGACGAGTTCAAGACGCTGGATCAAATGTGTACGGCCACAGAAAATTCCGGCTAGTTCTTGACAAGTTTACAAATGCTACGAACCTTGTCTACTTGATAAATTCCCTTTGAATCCTTAATCAATATTTATGTTAGACTGACAACACGCGTATATATATATAACATATATATATAATTATATATATATATATATGTGGGTGTGTGTAATATGTACATTACTTTAATGAGAAATGATGTATAATTGGGAAATAAGGACAACATTTTTTGTTTTAACAAAATTTTATTCTAACATAAAAAAGATGGATGGCCAATACTTTCATTCACGCTGTCTCTTATGAGCAAACCATTTTGTGCAACGCAAATTACCTGTTCTTTAAATAAAAAGCGCTGAAGGAATAATTCATTCTACTTAGGTTGTATTATATCTTAATTTTTCTTTGATTCATTGGTGTCTTTGACAATAATATTAGGAAAGAAAAACACTAAGATAAATTTTATTTTCTGTGGGTACTGGTTATTGTGTTTTGGCAAGGGTGAAAGATAATTATGTCGAAATTTTTGAAAATACGTAGATATGCCGAAAGCTTTAAAATCATTGACAAGGTCCAAATATGAAAAAATATATCTTCCTGTTATCAAAATAATCAGGAGCATTCATTATTTTTTACACATAATTCTTTATAACTTCAAAAGTCCAGTGTAGCTTACTCATTACGCACATGTTATATAGAAATAAAACCATTTAAAACTATTTCGTAAATTAAAATTTGATCACATACATATTTACCTGTTTAAATTAACGTTTACGAATTACAAATTTCACGAAATAACGAAAATATTATTTATTTATTTATATATGTAGTATTTGAATGTGAGCAAAATGAGGGACTATGGTTTTGTTACACGTAAAAATGTAGTGATTAGGCATTTATATACAAAGAACCTACAAACGTCCTGATATAAAATTTCATTTTTAATGCTTTTTATATCTTAACCGATTTTTTAGTGATTGATTTATTTTTTATTTCCAGCTAGGATACTTATTGTAACTATAAACTAACCTCGTGAAATATCGGTGCTACAAGTCGTGCCCAACGTTTGCCAATTATTTAGGTAACTGAAAAGAAAATGTAATATTTATTTATTGTTTGTATAAGATATAATGTAGTAAGTTAATTCGTATATAATATATATAATATTGGATACTTTTAATCAATTTTAAAGCAAAAACCATCATTTTCAGTTCATCCGCCTGATTTTATATAATTGTAAGTGAAATGCTTTAGTAGTTTTGAAATATTTAAATAATATTTGAAAATGAATTGCCAGACACTATTAATGAAGCATGATCTGATACAGATCTGCTTTATTAAAAAACGATTGTGAATGTGTTCGTGATTTTTATGCATAATTAAAAATGAGGCATATCTAATTTTACTTTCCGTATGTATGCAATGCAGTTTGATCTTCGCTAGTCAGTTTGCCGTGGTGCTCTGATGATGATCATGGAAGGACGAAACGCGTCAGTGTGTTCTACGTCTGGTTAAATACAACGGGATTTGTGTTTACTTAAAGCTCGCAAATTTGTTTTAAAGAATTGTTGCCGCCATCCGCGCAATCAATTATAATAAAATTGTATTGTATATATATGCGTGTGTGGCGAAAGATACAAACAGCTAATGTTCGTGGCTGCAAAGAAATTGTGCATCCGACATTTGCAGTCTCGTCCATGTATACAAGACTACTGGAGGTGAGAGCCGCATATCTAACTTTCCTTTCCATATATATGCAATGCGGTTTCATTCTCGCTAGTCGGTTTGACGTCGTAATCTTATGATGATTATGGAAAGTCGAAACGCGTCAGTGATTTGCGACTGGTGGTAGTTTCATTATGATGTTCGACATCTGGTCAAATATTAGATAAATGTTTGGCCCTTTATTCAGCACATTAAATATACGCTCGTGAATATTGGTCTTGTGCTAATATTGTTTGGTGTTTTAAACGAATATATATTACCATAATATTCAGTTACATAGGCTTTTCGTTTCCAGTGGTTCTGACAGTATGGTGAATATTGAACATAAGTCGATTGAAATTTAATTTTGATGCCTAAATTGATTTTAATTACTGTATTTGCTTATATAAATAGAACTTCTTTTTTTTAAATTCGGTGTTCTGCTAGAAATAAAATTTCTTGTTTAAGGCTATATAGTCTTGTTTTTTTCCGCGGATACGGCAGTTTTTCTTGAAAGGTTGATATTTTTGAGAATATAAATTCGTTTACTTCCTCTAATGTGATTGGCTTTCATAGACAAATAAGCGAAATTTATATGCATAACAACCAAGTTATCTGCAGATATTCAGGAAACTACGCCATAAAACTGCATGGCTCTTTGTTCAATGTTTAAACTGCGGCATTTAGACGGTCTATTATGATTTAGCCTGAAGGCATAGAAATTACCAGCCCGACTACCGCTGGGCATTTGCTAGTCAGCTCGGTATTGATAGCATGAAACTTGTCGATTCTAACGAGATACAGCCATTATTTCGTTTCACGTGAAGTCTCTAGTTTTGTCTAACTACGCAGTAACACTTATTGTTAAATGGGTAGTGATCGAAGGAGACCAAACGGGCCAGGCGTGATGAGCAGGGTTCCACTACTTATGGACACTGGTCACGTGCATCTGGGCAGATAGTGCTCATCAGACTATTTAAGAGCAGATAAATTCTGAACACAAACGATCTCCACTAGGAATGGGTGACCTAGTGTTCCATTACAGCTCACATACAACTGTAAACAGTACGAACTAAAATGATTCTGTACTGCAACAGCCGTCGCACAGAATCAAATTTGTCGCCTTATCTGCTGAGTTGTGCATGGTGAATAAGCGAAATCAGGCTTCTACAGAAAACATCTCCAATTCTACCACTTTTCCTTCACTTTGCTCTTCTCAATCGAGCAATAAGGCTCAACCAGATGCTTTGAATTCGGTTGATGTTGAACACACAACTCAGTCCAATGTAGGATTACCAAATATTATAAAACGTAAATGTAAACTACTATTCATTGAACCTAGGTTAGACATTTACTTCACCGTATTTCATGTGCGAACATTAAAAATATCTCGTCAACAAGATGCTCTCGTAAGTACATTTGATAAATAAGAAATCTTTATACGTTTTTGACCAAAACCAGAATATATGATCTTGCAAGAATTACACGACTGGGTGCACCATTCTTATCTACATTCTATTGGCTTCGAAACTCTGGTTCACGGAGTTTTCAAAAACCTGTCAACGGGGCGACGGTATTGTCCTTATATCACGAGATGAAGCTTTTTTAACTAAGTAAAACCCTGTAAATAGTCGATCTTCTGCGGCAAACTTAAATATAACCTCCAAAATCAATGCAATAAAACCCAATAAACCATACGATTTTGTTGTATCTGAATGTGCTCCCAACAATCGCAGCACAGACTACAGCAAGGGCGCTTTTTTCTTCAACATAATTTGTTTACTATGTAGAGAAAAACTTTTCAGATATACTCTTGATTATGGGTGATATGAATGTTTGAGTTGAGAGCCTAGGCAACGCAGAATTTTATTTAGGTGGCAGATACAATTTAATCTCAATGTTCAAGGATAATGGTGAACAACTGTGGGATAGCTGCGCGGAACGAAGATTATATTTAATTAGCACAAACTTTAGAGTGTAAAATGTTGCGCCACATGGTACCCTCCAATCACTTGACAACGGTGGACTCATTTAGCAACGGGTGGCGTATTGCTTCCACTCGGACCGTGCACTTATCCATTGTAGATTTGCACTCAAGTTTTCCGGTAAAATATATAAGAATGAACTTCAAATTGATGTAAGCAGACTCAACCAACCGTCTTTCCGATAAAAGTAAGATATTCTAAAATCAAATCTAATTGGTCTTAATGATGAAAGTTGGAATTTATTTTGGACGAAGATAATTTACACTATTCACAATGTATTTACTAATGTATGTGGAATTGTAGGCTCCCACAGAAAAAATCATTAGGTCCCTGTAAAATCTATGGAGATTATTCAAACTAGGCGCCAAATTCCTGTTAGCTCGTCTTATAATAAAAACCGAAGAGCTGTAAGACGCCAGGTTAAGCTCAGTCCAAATGTTGAGCCTGAATCCTTTTGGAATAAAAAGGCCGGAGATGGACAAACGCTTGCATCAGGCAATAGCAGGTGTTTTTTGTCACTTATTTAGGAAACAGGCTCGAGAATATTAAAAGTTATCAAAATTATAAATGATAGTAACAACTAGCTAATGACAAATAATGTGTGTCGTCTTGATAGGTCGGCTGAACACATCAAATATCATTTTTTGGACACTTACACCAGTTCCGATCCCCGAATTTATACCGGTATCAACAGTACAAAACTTTAATATCAAAGACACTTCAGAGTTATAAATACGGAATACAATCCCATCTATTAAATGTCGCAAAGCTGAAGGCTCCGATGATTTAATTCTGAGTTTATTTAAGGGTAATGGCGAAATAATTTCTGAAGCGTTGACTAACTTTTTCCATATTTTAAGGAATAAGGTCATTGTGCTGCTTGCATTCCTATTTTCAAAAAAGATAATTGTAACTGTGTGATTATCATCGTGGTTTAAGCTTGACTTCAGTCTTATCTACATTATTTGCTTAGATTATCGTACGCCATTTTGGCGACCCGCGTGAATCACGTAATAGAAAAGAACAAGACAGATTCCAGTCAAGACGAGGCTGCATAGATAATATTTTATATTTAAAGCAAGTTCTTCAACAGCGAAATTTATATTAACGCTCTCAATAACCGTCTTTCTAGAATTCAGAGGTGCATTTGACTTATTGTATCTAAATTTTCTATTCGATATTCTGTCGAAAAGTGGTATGGCCACCAATATCGTAAGGTTTACAACGAATTAACAGGCAACATTTCTACTAACAGTTATGTTCATCAAAGATGTGCACTATCCAATTTTTTGTTTAGTTTTGTTATAGATGCGTTTACGAACAATACTCATCCATACGTTCAGGATGCAAGTGTCAACGTTCCCTCAGGCGATAGATTAGTGGATCTTGACGCTATAACCGAGATTTTGCCCATGCCATCGTAAATAAATTAGCAGTCGTTGTTCCGTCTTTCAATATAAAATACACACCCTCTGAGCATAAGATACTTAAACAGGATCACCCACTACTCACTCCAACTCTGCGGCTGCAAATTGAAGATCTAGACATAGTTGACGTCTACATATATTAGCAGCACTTTTAATAACTCAAGCAATATGACTGACTAGGTTAGTATGAAAGTTGTAAAAGCTAGAACGTCTTTATTCTAAAAACACCATTTATGAAGAAACATGTGTATTTCCCTCTGTTTTAAAGGACGTGTGTGAAATGCATCTTTACGTACAGTTTAATTACATGCTAGTCAGACTTGGCCCCATAGAGTTGATGATTTGAGGCTCTTACAAGCATTCGATCACCGTTGTTTTAGAAGAATATCACATGTACGTTACCAACAATAAATAACCAACACTGACATGCGTAGATTTATTTTGTATCGACCAAAAAAATAAAGAAATATGGACAAATATATAAGGCCCAATCAACTGTGTTATCTTGGTCCCTTTTTACGTATACATTTGGTTCGATTGCCAGATTTGCGAAAGAAACAAAGTCAACAGATTTTGACATGGAAGAATCAGCTAAAGTCATCCACATTAAAATAGGATAGTATAGAACACGGTCGTATGCCAGATAGTGGTCCACGTGCACATTATAGTTCTTGTTTTGAAACTCTGCAAAGTATTGCATCTAGTTGAGCCCAGTGGCGATTTTTCCCTGATTTATAGAAGTGTTATAGGCGAAACATTTATTCTTAGTTTGGCAGGGTTAGCTGCGAGGCGTGATTGCTTTTATAACGTGGTACAGCGAAACACAAAAGGAAGATGTATTACCGATATTGCTTTGTCTTAAAGCTGACTTGGCTATAATGGTGATGTGTAGAGGTATAGTCTATCCATTATCTGTGTTTCATATTGGTAAATATACTCATATTATCTATATCCTCGTCATAAATCATTCACGTTAAAAATATTAATTTAATTATTTTATTTATCATTTTTCTTCTCAATTAAATTTTTTTCTCATGGTTATATGGCAGTAATTTAGCAATTACTAATGGCTTTTGCATGATTGTTCGTGAAAATGATGACGACGCATGGAAGCAGAAGGTGAATGTGTCCCTGAGGCTTGGTGTATGACCCCCTTCAATTTTTGAATATGCCAACCAGATTCACGATATTATTCTATTATATAGCCTTCTATTGTAATCTGACAAGAACTATTTGCTCGGAGAGTTTAAATATCAGGCGCCAGCAAAGAACATTACCAATTCTAATCTTTACAACAGAAAAATAGCAACGTATAATTGAGTAACTGGTCTCCGGTTGTTAGAGACTTTTGAAGACAAAAGCTAAAAAGTTTAAATTAGCCCATAAACTCTGTCCTGATTGCACCCCAAGAATTTTACAAAATTTTCTAACTGATTCAATTAGTTTGTCAAGCTAAGTATTCATTTCATCTATCATTAACGCGGCAGAATTCTTTAACATAAATCAACGATCGGAAGTTTTATTGCCCAGGGACGATTTCGACAAATATTATCCGAGAAGTGCTGAAACGTGAAAATGGCTATCTTTTTAGATGCAATGGAAACAAGACTTCCTAAAACAATTCGCTTTTAAAATTTCAATTAACTTAATTTTCGATATTTTACGTCTTTTTGAAAATTCCATTTTGGTCCGTAATAACTCATATCCAGTAAAATTCTATAAAATCAATGTGGTTTTGAAAAACAAAGCCCAGTTGAAAACCAATCTCATCAAAATTTTAATAATGTTTTACTACTTAAGTATTTATGCAGACATTGTGGTCTAAATTGAAATAAATCTAATTGATTCATGCATTTTAGTTCAACCATTATTGTGAATTAAAGTATAAATTTATTATAATACAAGTCCATGACAAGCAGTTGAAAGAGCCACTTTCCCTTCGTCAGAATTCAACACGATTGCAATATCTTTTATTTGATAATATGAAAAATGAAAAGCAGAAGAGATTAAATTCGATACTTGCAGACAAACAGCTGTAAAGGCGCATGCATATTTACACACACGTACATATTCACGAGTATGCGACCGCAATTTACCGATTATAATTCAATTCATTTAGTTGTGGAGTAAGGACCTTTCATCTGACAGCTTTCAAAATGCGCAACTGACTATTCTTTTGTGCTATTGAAAAACGCTTCAAAATCCGCCTGGTTAAGAGTGCGATTTTGATAAAAAAAGTGCTTAACTATTATGAAAAGTTCCTCAACCTTTGCGAATCAGGTTTTTTCATTTGATCGGCTCTCGGATTTTCTTTTTTGATAATCAGCCTTTCGGCCTACAAAACGCAATGAGCATTTATTGCGTGTGCATTTATTAGCCATATTTGACTGTTCGATTACGTCTAGATACATACAATAAAATGAGTATCAAACTCAAGCTCACGAGCTTGATTTAAAGAAATTTGATCGCAATTTGCGCAAAAATTTTTTTTCTTTCTAACTCAACTCCATAAAACCTGCGCAGCGCGCAATGCTAATCAACTAAGATGTATGCGAGACTACTACGGGCGATAATTGCATATCTAAATTTTCATGTCCTATTTACATATTTAGGTTTTATCCACATTGGTCAGTTCGCCGTGTGCTCTGATCATTATTATTGAAAGTAGAAACGCATCATTGGGCTTGTTTAACGGAAGTTTTGCTATGCTGTAGGACACATAAACAATTAGATTGGTCTTTATATAAAGCTCGAAAACATGGTTTAATAATTTTTATCTCTACCCGCGTAGTTGTAATTTTGCTGATGACATTTGCGCCTCAAGTAAAATTTATGTATGGTGACTATGGATAGGCGATGTGTATTAGATTCACCATAACTTATACAAGTTTTGCGGTTTGATCCTCATTAGTCATTTTTCTATTGTAGTCTAGTAATGAGCATTGACGTTAGAAATACGTCAGAATGTGGGACTGACAGTAGTCATGCCATGTCATTCGACTGGTATTACAAAACAAGACTTTAGTTTATTTCAAACTCGCAACTTTGATGTAAAGAACGTTTATCAAAACACACGCAATTATAAATTATTTTGACGTAGTTTAAAAGCAACTGCAGTTTACAAATTGCAAAAAATGAGATAAGTACTGCCCTCCATTGATAACTCAAATCGATATCCGTTGTACAAACTACTATTTTAAATAAAACATTTGCTTTAATATTCAAAACATTATTTAATCGAAGCTTTTATGTTTTAGCGTTACTGGTCTGCAATAAAAATAACACGTATGTATGCAAATATGCCAGTTGAGAATAAATAATTTTTGCTAATCTACTTTATGTTGTGATAGACTGTAGAATCTTATTCTTTTTAGAAAATATCTGGCATGCCTTTTATTTTTCTAAATGTAAATTGGAAAGCAAACGTGGAATAGATAAAGAAGTTAATTAAATATAATTTTAATTACACAACACTGTATAGGTTTTACACTGTTTATCTTTTTTCCATATTGATTATTTGAATAAAATTAAATGAGAATATAAGAAGATATCCTGCTTATTAATATCCTTCTTAATGCCCGGCCATTCCGTCTTAGTTGAGATCAAATTATGACAACTCACCAATTGTTGATTTCATAATAAATGAAAATAAACATTTTAACAACTATGGAACATAAAAGTATTAGAATAGGCGATTTATAATGCTGACAGGAGTAAATAGCATGAATTAATGAGATACTTTGTGATAATGGATATCGACGGGAAATATATCAAAATTATTCTTTTAGCCACTAAATTTAAATACTGTGTCATTAAAAACTGTATCAGTGTAAAACAAGGCATATAAATGATAAAACTGGGCAAATCTCAGGTGTCTAGATATTTTAAACATTACATATGCCTACCGTTCAAAATCCAACTGTTTCGCCCACTCTGCAAGTGCAAACACATCATCTGAATCAAAGCCAGCAAGTTCTTGTTTCTTGATGTTTGACATGTCTGCCTCCACATCGCAATAGAGACTGCCTGTCGGCGTTGAAAACAATTTGCTTTTGCAGCAATTTTTTGTCCACCGACTACGACACACTCGACCGCCGTTATCCATTCTACTTGCTGTTTCAACGAGACTAGCCTCTACGCAGTCTGATATGTTGCTCTTTGAAAGACCACTCTCAATTCGGTTTCCACTTTCCTCAAGTTGGCATTTAACGGCATCATGATTGGCCAGTGTTTCTTTAGCAAACCTCTGTTCACTATCTGAAAAAACTGCCACTGAATCTTCTATGCGCAGAGGAATTACACATGAACTGTCTGTTAAATGCAAATTATATTACACAATGCTCGGTTTCTAAACAAGAATGAGGTCTTTATATTTTTCATAGCCTTTTCTTCATTCTAATTGGATAAATCAGTAACACATTATTATATTATTTATTAAAGTCTACTTAAATTAAAGTAAGCCCTACGGGTACTTCGTGTAAAAAAAAAATTTTTTTAAATTTATCGCGACGATTTATGCAAAAATTATCTACGAATGTGATTAATTTTCCATCAGTGTTAATAAAAAAGAAATAGTTTTACGTTATCTTATAGCATTCTTGAAGCAACAATCTGACTATAACGCATCAAATAACCAATTACATAAAACGAACTGGAGATAAATTAGCAGCAGACTGCATTTAAGTTTACTCTGATCACGAAAAAGCAAACCTATAGTAAAATCTCAATTGCAGCGAATTAATCCATCAGGAAAACATACTATTGCTTTCTGTGTTGAATTCACATATATTTCCATATATATATCCAATGCGGTTTGATCCTCGATAGTGAGTTTGCCGTCGTACTCTGATGAGGATCATGGAAGGTCGAAACGCGTCAGTGCGTTGCGGCTGGCGGTAGTTTTGTTATGCTGTTCGACGACTGGTTAAATACAATGCGATTGGTGTTTACTTTAAGCTCGTAAACTTTATTTAAAGAATTGTTACCACCACCCGCTCAATCTATTATTGTTCAATTTAATTGATTAAATTATTTATGTATGTTTGACGTAGTTTTAACTACATAAGCCACTGATTAGCAACTAAACAGATTACGAGGAAGGAAACTTTAGTAGAACGTACGTGTTTCGGCATCACACAGTTTTTTGTTGTAAAGCCATTGCATCCACAATATTTTTCGTCTGCGTTTGTGCATTTCTTTATGCATTTTTCTAGTTTCCTATAATAATCATCAAAACAACTGATATGTTTCAACTTTTACATGCAATTAATACTAAATATGTGAATTTTTATCAATATTCATTAATAACTTGATAATACATACAGGATTTATCTCGATAGCACTGCTCAATGTCTGTTGATATTAAATTGTTTGGGTTATCCAGAAGGTATGTGTAGACCAATTCTCTAATGCAAAACTATAAAACGAAGTTAACTTACTTCCTAATTTGTGTAAATTAAAGGTCCCATGGTAAATATCAGATCAAATCAGAACAAACTGAATGAACATCTCGAAAGGTTATGTGTATTTTCAAAGAAGCACATTAAATATGAAATAAAATCCGAATGATAGAAAAAGTTTCAGACCTTGCTTTATCACGATTGTTGATGAGTTTTTCACCAGAAAGTGTGTTGATATAGTAAATCGAAACAATATTTCCACTAATTACAGATTACGATAAAGTGCAATACAACTGCTCTAAGAACAGGTGTCATTCAGCATTGATAAACAAAATAAAAAGTTAAATGTTTAACAATCCGGTTTGAAAAATCACATAAAAAGGCATTACATGAGGTTATCTCGAGGACATAAAATGCTAGAGATACATTTAGCTAATTACTTATTAAGTTGAGATCCCAAGCTCTGTAGGCAAACTACTTGCTAAAGAAGCCCATTTATCGTCAAATGTTTTGATAAAACGATGAGTGTTAGTATGTAAGCATGAAATAAAGGTCTAAATTTGGTAAATATTCCAAAGATTCTGGAACTGCACTTATTTAGTCTTTGAAAAGATAGCTTTTAGCACGACACTATTAATTGCTTAATCGAGTTAAAATATGATGGTTCAACTTGAAGTGATATATGAATGTAATTCGCAAATGAGATCAATTTATTGGGTACTAATGAAAATGAATGTAATATGTTATTAGTGTATGATTAATCAGAAAAGAACATCAAACAATTATTATACCTTTAGTTCATGCTCACTTTTGTTTATATATTTGGTCATATTTTACATAGTTTATTACTAGGTGCGCAACAAATAAAATTCAATTGCATATATATATATATATATATATATATATATATATATATATTAGCTTATTTACCTGATTATCGGGTTTCGATCCGATTTGTTTGCATCCGCTGTCTTCCTGATTTTTTCTCCATAATTTTCGATATCCGGATACGGATATCTTTTTCAATGGAAAGCTCATATCATACTAAGTTGACAATCAATATGTCAAGTGGAAATATTAGTTTAAACTGCCCCATTTATACTTGTTGTTAGATCTCTTAAGCATAACATGTTTAAAAAAAATGCTAGGAAAGTGTATGTCAAATTGGTTTGTGTATATGTCTGCATGTGTACACGCTTCGAAATGAGATTACAGTGATTTAGTCACAATTAATGACAACTCACTAGATAAGCGTACGCCATGCCTGTGTGTATGTATTCTCGTTTGTTTTTGATTGAGGAGTAATCACCTACTGCACGTGTACACTCATCCCAGTGAAATTACAGCGATTTAGCAACATCTGACTAATCACTAGATAAGCGTATGCCACATCTGTGTGTTTGTGTTTGTGTGTGTGAGCGTTTGCTTAAGACTGAGAAATAATCTGTTACATGTAATTAACGGCACGTGTAACAGAAATTCACATGAAACTAAAATGATAACTGTCATTTCCTAAACGCACACGTCAGACCTATTTTTACACGTACTATCCTAAATGAAGTAATTACGAGTGGCATCCTGGTGAGGAGGGGGCAAGATACTGTGAATAAAGTAAATAATTTAGAGTTAGCAAAATCAAGTTAGAAACGGAAAAGTATTCTATTAAGGTGGATAGTTCAAATAAAAGATAAAAAGGGGTCGTAAAAGAAATTGAAAATTGTCTGATAAAGAAAGATGCAAAATTAAACGTTTGTTACAAAGCGCTACACTAACAACAGAACGTAAGATAACAGATAAAATAAGATAACAAGTAATCAAGGATGAAATAATAAGATAATCAAAAATAAATTAGGCGATATTGAATTACTCACTCTCCACCTCTGTAAGTTAATATCAGTCCAGTGTTCTTATTCTTTTACCTGAGCGAGTTTGTGATTCTGATTCGTGCAATCTTCGTTTTCTTCCATTATTTAGTGCTGTATTCCAAATAGGACCTAGTGATTTTTCTACGACATACATACGTACATCATCTCCATGACGTGTCTTATCGTCATTTTGCTTCCTTCCAATATTACTGGATGCTCAACCAGGAAATGTTGAAAATAGACTAGTGCTTTAGGTTTTGGTATATTGGTGTACATGGACCCCACATCTAAACTCACCAATCTATCTGCTTTACTTACTGCTTTACTGCGGCTGACTCCTTTTGGAGGATAAGCCGGCTCCATTGATATCATTTCATGGAGTTTTCTTGGGAATTTGGTACAAGTGGTGTCCCCTCACCAATCTATTGTTTTCATTTAGCTCACATCTATCGACAATCACAACCAAATGGTATGAATTCATCAAAGTATGGCCTAAGAAGTACGAATATTTCCTTATTCTATGACATAGAAACTTAGAAAATTTATATGTTGGGGAGTGTTGGACATTAACAATAATTCTCAAGGGGTTGCCTCATTTATGTATCTTTACTAAACCATACACTCTGGGAGCGACTGTATCTCTTTGTATAAGAGCGTTACCATGCGCTTGATCTAATTCTCCATTAGCAATCATGTTATTGATCAATAATTTAACTTCTCCTTGTAACTTATACGCAGGATCTTTATTAATTTTAGTGTATACCTCTATATTGTCTAGTTGTTCATACATTTTATCATTATAGTCAGATTGACTCATCAGAACCGTCGCTCCTCCTTTGTCTGCTTTCAAACATATCACACTGTTTGCTATTAACTCTTTCCTGAGACTTTTTATTTCATAATTTGGTTTATATTTTTCCTCTGCGTACGTTAGCACAGCTGCGGCTACGTCTAATTCAAACCTAACTTTATCCTTGTCTGAGAGGAATTGTGCTGTTTTACCAGCCTCAGTAATTATCTCATTTTTTGGTGATTTCTCAATTTGGATAGCTGTATTCAGATCACGATGAAGCATTTCAATCTGTTTCTCATTAAGATTTATTTTAGAGAGGTTTACCACTCGATTAGTTACATCAGGACACGTCCTAACTGTGGTCTGTCTATAGATGCCAAAATTTCCTAACTTTCTATCATGCCTGATGTGAACCTTTTTTATCTCCCTATTACGTGCACCATCAGTAAAATGCTCTAAACATTTAAAGTCATCCGCGTGCAAAAAGGAAAGTAACATAGATCTTATTTTAGTTTTCTCTCTATTTAATTCATATTTGCGTTTTTCTAAATCGCTAATCAATGTATTCATTATGTTAAAAGTCAGTTCATGTTTAAGAGATCTACCTTTATCATTTAAATGAAATGGCAATTTAAATTTGAAATTTTTAGGAATTACGCAATGTTTTAAACATATTTTAATGAAACGAATATTATTTCTCAGTCTTAAGCAAACGCTCACACACACACGCAAACACACAGACGTGGCATACGCTTATCAAGTGATTAGTCAGATGTTGCTAAATCGCTGTAATTTCATTGGGATGAGTGTACACGTGCAGTAGTTGATTAATCCTCAATCAAAAACAAACGAGAATACATACACACAGGCATGGCGTACGCTTATCTAGTGAGTTGTCATGAATTGTGACTAAATCACTGTAATCTCATTTCGAAGCGTGTACACATGCAGACATATACACAAACCAATTTTACATAAACTTTCCTAGCATTTTATTTATTTAAAAAAAAACATGTTATGCTAAAGAGATCTAGCAACAAGTATAAGTGGGGCAGTTTAAACTAATATTTCCATTTGACATATTGATCGTCAACTTAGAATGATATGAGCTTTCCATTGAAAAAAGATATCAGTATCCGGATATTGAAAATTTTGGAGAAAAAATCAGGAAGACAGCGGATGCAAACAAATCGGATCGCAACCCGATAATCAGGTAAATGATCTATTCCTTGTCGCGCAACATGTTTCTTTTGAATCATATATATTAGCTCTCTGCACGAACAGAATAGAAATTTTATATTTTTTATTCAGTGATGTCATGATTACCGCGAAAAGTGATATCTGATTTCGATCAAAGCTGGACATTCGTATATGTTTTGCAGAGAACTAATATATATATATATTTATATATATATATATATATATATTATTTTGAACATTGTGGGTTTTCATTAGATTATGTTGGTGGCAACAAACCTGATTCGGTTTTACTTCTTTTTCTTGTTTGGGCTGATTAGTAAGTGTGTATGCGTATATGTCTGTGTGTGAGCCTGTTTGCATGAAAAGGTTTTTCTCGCTATATTGCAAAGTATTGTCTGAGATCTGGTCATTCTTGTATTGAAGGCTTGAGAGTTAACCAACTGTTTGCCATTTTGGCCGTTGCGTGTACGAATAATATTTTTTGGAGTTTAGTCTTTTGTTTCCCTTTGTTCAACAATTTTGTTTTCTCCATTGGATAACAACACAAGTGCGGATTTCAGTGTTGAATGTTCATATTGTTTTGAAATTTCTGTTCCAGTATGTGCAGCTGTTTTTTTCCATTTCCGTTTGTTGTCAATCCGATCAACTGTTTGTTGAGTCTGGTCGAGGGGTGTCTTTTCTTGTCTGGATGCTAGTAAATTGGTGTGGGATTGTGTGATTCGTAAGCAGTCGAAGGGAAGAAATAGCTGGACATACAAAGACATAAATTTGGAAACAATTTGAGCATTCAACACTGCAATCCGCACCTGCGCTATTACCAAGTGGATAAAACAAAATTGCGGAACAAGGGGATACGAAAGACTAAACTCGAAAAAATAACATTGGTGCTCGTAACAGTCAAGAATGCGTAATCCCGCTCCTACTGATGAGTCGCCAGTAAGCACGAAACGAATGTGCATGAGATTATACTTTCCGTTCATGCTGCCTTTGGTTTATACTTCTGGTCACAACTGAACTACTTTGTTACTAGGTTCGCAAAACCTAATACATGCTTGCAAGAATGCGAACAGTTGGTTAACTCTCAAGCCACCAATACAAGAATGACCACATCTCAGACATCACTTTGCAATAAAGCGAGAAAGACATTTACATGTAAACAGGCACACACACAGACATATACGCATACACACTTACTAATCAGCCCAAACAAGAAATGGAAGTAAAACCGAGTCAGATTTGTTGCCACCCACATAATTAAATGAAAACCCAAAATGTACAAAATAAGATATATATATATATTTGGTCTCCGCAAAAAATATACGAACGTCCAACCGCGTCATGAATTCCTAATTACTTCGAAAATTTAGTCAAGGAAATTACGTTTATGGCAAAGATGTCCAACAGAAGCGCTGTTAGCCTTAAGAGAAACGGGTTTATATTTTCCTCTTTACGTTGAAAAAATGACAAAACCGATTGATAAATTGTAAACTGTTCTTCAAATAAATGGCATGCATTTCAATAATTTATAGATTAATGAAATCCTCAAGTGTTAGAGGGGAGATAAAAATAAATTATTATAATCATTGTTGTGGCGTCATAGAATAAACAAAATGGGAAACAAAATGATTCTTAATAAACTAAAGATCCATCGTCAGTTACACCTTTCAATTTTTAAAGTTTATTTTCACAGCTTGATGGCAAAATAAATTACAGTTATCAACTCACTTTATAGATATATTTTATTTTAACTCGGAATTCGGATTTCAACTGTTGAAGTCTTACGCGGCTATTCAATTGGAATTTTGACAGCAAAAATTTAACGTCGTTGCAATGAATAGATTTTGACATTATTCGCCGCTCTTATATAATAATTTCCTTTACCCATCTTCAGAATGGGAGGGAAGTCAGTCCGTTACAGATGTGCATTTCGATATTCTGCTATTCTTAATAAAAAAAACTAGATTACTGTTGATGGACACAGTCCTTAGTCACTATTACAACTGGTAGGCGTCTCTAAAGCATTGAGCACTTCGAATTTGGTTTTACTTGCTACTAAAAATAGTTTTAAACTAGCATATTTGTGGGGACAACCCTCAGTTACGTCATTTCACACGGAGTATATAAAACAAATAATCTAAAACATGTAAATAGTAAATTTATATTCAGCCACTCTAGTCTTACTTAGTTCGATGAACGAAACTGTTATGGATATGCACACACACGTGACATTCAACTGCCTATTTAAAGATCAATCTGAATTATAAATGATATGGCCAGAAAAAATATCGCGCTTCCTTCATTAGTTTGTTTTGTAAAACTGGTGATGATGGATCATATGCAGAATTCTACCGACAACGGCAACCGAAATATATTGTACAAACAAAACAACTGGAATCAGTACTGCGTTAGTCAAAACACAGATTATGTAATTTCGATTAATCTAGTTTCAATCTTATAATATATTATTATAATTAGAATGACTCATTAGAACCGTAGCTCATACTTTATCTCCTTTTAAGTATATAATATAGTTTGACATAAACTATTTTTGCGGTAATAACCTGGGACAAACTGACCTTGTTAGGATGAAAATTACATATCTTCGTCTTTTTAACTGGAGCAAGGTGTGCAAAGTATCTTGATATATTATCAGTAAATATTTGTTGCCAATCATTGTTCTCGTATCTGTGGTACCAATCGAGGCTTTTAATGGTTTTCAATGGTGAAAATAATTCCAATTTATTATTTTTAAATTTTGCATCTGGTTGTCTTATACTATTGTAGTCTTTCGGGCTGTATGCACAGATGTCCTGCACTGGTTTATTCGTGTAGAGTTTGTAACTAATGGACGGCGGGAATTCCGGCTTTCACTTCATAGTTTCTAATAAATGACCTACCCCTTTTAAACGAAACCGCATAAAAACACCGCTTGCTTTATCTAGCAAATCGCATTCTTTTGGATTGACAAACTTCATTATGGCCCAGGGATCTCCTTCTTCTAAATGTCGAATAACCTTCAAATAGTAGATAAAAACTTGTCTGTCCTACACATTATTTGAATAAGATTGTCAATTTTGTACAAACCAAATATTTTCTCCAGCATCTTTGTATCTTGCTTGCAGCTTGATTCCGTTCACTTGCTCCACTGTCGTCCATTTCAATCAAATAAATTCATTCTTTCATCTAATAATAAAATAAATAATTATCTTCCTATAAAAGAAAATAAACAGAATAATCTTATAAAATATGAAATATTATCACATCACATTTTAATACATTAAGCGAGTGGTGAGAAAATTTTATAAAGCTAAATCGTCGAATTTTGACAAAAAAAACCGATCTTATTCTGTTAACCAAATATTCCGATGTCATATATATATAATAGTATTGAAGTTAAATATCTTCTTTCGGTTACATATGATTTTTAATTATATATTAAGGCTTCTAAAACACAGATTAGAAATTTCATAAAGTAAATAAAATAATATTTAAAAAGAAACAAGACATAATTAAATAATTTGGCTTGGAATATTTTTGATTGTAGGTTTGTGCTCGAATACCAAGTGTAATCTTTATATAAACACCTGACCATGTATGTGCATACATTTGCTTGGATAAATTGAGCATTGTATACTGTCGAAAAGGCAATTCATCCAGCAGACCAGTTTTGTTCTTATATGATATAGTGATGACGAAACTAGTCTACTGGATGTATTGCCTTTTCAACACCATAAAATGCAAGTTTATTCTGAGGAATGTATGCACATAAATTGTCAGGTGTTTTTATCTGGATTGAAATATTCATTATTGTAATTGTTATCACAGTCCGCGCAACCAATTTTCGTTTAATTATACTAAATCTAAGTTTGAAATAAACGCTACTGTGGTTAGGTGTTGTTTATAAATGGTCGTTTCGCACGGAATGATTTTTATTAAAAACAATGGCGAGACAAAATACATTTGTAGATAATTTGAAACATTCACAAATAAATGATTATTTCTTCCTTGGTATTGAAGATAAGAGAGAGAGATAAGAAAGGATACCTGACGACAGCCTAGATTAGTGATGGTCTCTAGATTTTGGACGCCAGTTACTTCTATTTTAAAGAGGATGTAGTCAAATTGTTTATTTATCAGATAGTAAATTGCACAAATTGGTTAAGCAAGTTGTCTGCAAATAGCAGAAGCAACGGATAGTTTTCTGATGTTAAGTTGGGCCTTTTAGCATGAAGAAGATGAAGGCTTCTACAATGATATATTTATCGGACGGGTGAGAGAAGTGTAGAAAAAAATTGGGCCCCACGAGTGTTGGCTATTATTTAGAGATTTGGAGGCCGATAGGAAACGAAAACAGGTAGGCTTTGATCTAGAACCACTAACTGAAATGCAAAGAATTACATTCCCAGTGAGCTAAAAGTAATCATTCTCATTATCATGAGAAAAGACCGGATGTATGCAGCCAATTCACGCCGTCGGCAACCAGCTCTGTTGCTTCGAAAAAGGAAATATCCATTGATAAGGAAAACATCATCACAATTTAAATTAGAATACGGCCACGTTTCGACAAAAAACACATTTCCAACTTAGATACATTTTGTGGCTTGTTTCAAATTAGAATTTAACCTACAGGATATCCAAAATGGATCCGGGAAACGATAATTAGACCGGGAGAAAATGCGTGAGGAAAACTTACAGCGGCAGCCGGAGCACGGGCGTGGGCCCATAAGTGTGATTTTACGCTCGTTAATTAGAATTAAGCGTTCATCATTAATCTTGACTCTCATAACTTTGTTCTTGTTAGGCGAATGTGGAAGTTGAGGGTTTACAAAATAAGACGAAGACGGTTTTGTAAGGCTCCAACAGCTGGACTGACGCAAAATCATGGTAGACTGAATGGCTACAGTTCACGACGAGACAAGTTCAGAAGGTATTTACACTGTCTTGAGGAGCGTTTAAGGTTGAGAGAAGAGGATACTACAAGAGATACTTCAGTGGTTCGCTCAAATGTTTTCTACATTTTATCTTGTTCGATTCGTTTTACTTGACACTTTAAACATCCTCTGAAATTGTCTCATTGTGAATTGTAACCTTTTAATCTCTCATGTCGCTGCATCCGTGTTTGTCTTACTATTTAAACCCTCAAATCTCACACCCGTATGACAAGAGCTGGATTAAAAAAGTCCAGATTAATGATGAACATTCAATTTTTATCAACGAGCGTACAATCACTTGCCCAAAGTTTTTCCACAATTTTCTCTCAGCCGTCCGATAAATTCATCGTTGGGGGAGACCTTAATCTTTTATTTGCTAAAAGGCATATCTTAACATGAAAAAACCACCTTTTGCTTCTGCTATTCACTGAAAAATTGATTAATCAATTTGTGCACATTCCTACCTGAAGAAGCAACCAGATTGACTGCATATCCACTAGAAAAGAAGTATCTGATGTCCAAAATCGGGAGATCTTCCCTAATATATAACATTGTCAGGTATCCTTTCTTATCCCTTTCATATCTCCTACCACAATGAAGACAATACAAACATCCAGACAATTTACTAACTAGGAATAGTTTAGCCGACTATGTGTTGCTATTGTCTGGTTTGAAATAATCATTCCTGACAACCTATTTTCGCGCTTTCCAAAGCCCATTAGCTCCGATCCTTCTACTTAAAATCTGCAAAACAAACAAGTTAAGCATCTTATTTAAGGCACGAGAAAACCTTCTCTGAACTCAAGATTATGCAACTCTTCACTTGCTTACGCACTTGGAGTCCGAATTATTGACAACCATATTTAAAAAATGATTAGCCGACAAGTACTCGGCATCGAAAGACGCATCTGAACGGCTCATAATTTTCGTAAAATATTCACAATAATCGAAATTCAAATGTCCCCGAAGTTGAAGACAGCAAACATAAATTTCTCTGATTCGGACGACTGCAGATTTGCGGACGACCATCAGTGCTATCTTGCAAATTCCTATTCCACTCCTTCCCCGTCTACGGAAATGTTCGGTAACGTGTACACCGAATATTTACAATGCCTTCACGTTTCGCCAGCCATGGTTCTTTAAGCAATCACAGACCGAATGTCTGTAAATTACCTATTCTCCCCGGAGTGGCTTATTTCGATAATCTCATCCATCCCAAAAATGATATTTCCTCGATCTCCTTATTTAAGGAATACTGCCCAATAGGTATCGTCACTGATTTGCTAAAATAATCGGCAAAATCATATATAACGTAATTTATCCTTTCATTAATTCAAAGTGGCATCCTGGATAGACGCTTTCCTTCCACCAATTTAGCCATTATCCTTAACAATTGTTGTTCCTTTATTTCTAAAAGTCATGAATGCACTCTTCTCTTTTTGATTATCTCCTAGGCTTTTGATTTAATATTGATCAAGCGGATTAAATCCGCTTTATTGAATAGTGGTATATGCGACTGTGTCCTATTTCTAAAAGTCATGAATGCACTCTTCTCTTTTTGATTATCTCCTAGGCTTTTGATTTAATATCAATCAAGCGGATTAAATCCGCTTTATTGAATAGTGGTATATGCGACAGTGTCCTTGAAATGATGTTTCTATTTCGAATTCGGTATACGACAGTGAGAATCGGAAATATCTATTCGAGATCTGCTCTTATCCAATCTGCAGCTCCACAACATGCAACACTCGGTTCGGTACTTCTGAAACTAGCACTTGCGCAGGTTCAGGTTGCAGAATATTTCAATGATATGGTAATAGTATTCAGCATTTTATACTCTCACAGCTCTTCCTTATTTCCAATCACTCAACTACTATCTTCACTGCTCTTATTCAATATGCAGTCCCACAAGATGCAATACTTGCACTCACACCTTAGCATAATCGATCTCAAACTCAAATCAGATAATAATTGTTTGATGAAACTTGGCTCCGACTCCATCTCTTCTTTCACGTCCACAAACTGTTCCCTTGATATTGAAATGATTGGCTCGGTTAAGCACTTAGGCATATCTTTTTCTAAATAATTAAACTTCTCCATACATCTTAATCAATTTACGTTAAAACTCTTCAACTGTGCCGGATTGATCTGTTTCAAGACATAGAAACATACTCTGAAACTAAATTTCCTCAAAGCCTGCGTCTTAATCCTTGATTCCGATGCGAGCAAATCTTTTTTGTATTATCAATTTAGTCTCCTTCTAGACCATTGAGCAAATCACTTCTCGATTTATGAAGTGTGTCTTCCATTATGGTCAGAACTATTGTAAGCACCTGCTCAAGTACATCTTCTCTGTTTATGTTTCAGTGAACACTTACAAGTCATTTCTTTTCTTCATAAGATTTAAAATTTTTTTGTCGAATTTATCTCATCTAATTCAATTCAGTCCCACCATACTCCCAAAATTACCCTAATCATGGTTGCGATCTTGGTGTAAAAATCCGACTCACTATTTACATTTACTTGTCAGTATGAACTAAGCATTGTATAATGAATTGAATTTATTTTTCGACATTATACAATGCTAAGTTTATACAGAAAAATGTATGTATATAATGGGTCAAGTGATTATATCAAATCGCAACCTTCATTAAACTAATTTTTATCACAGTCTGCGCAACCAATTTTTGTTTACTTATATTCCTAATATTAAAAATAAATATCCTTTTTCATAGCCATAGCTGTCTTTAACGCACTGCCTGCGGAAGCTTAACTCTTACTACAGCATGAGTTTAAAAATAATTATAAATACTTACGCGAAAACACGGACTGGAAGCGCAACTTGTTCCTCATGCGTCCGTAATACCTTTTCTATTGTAAATTTATCCCTAATTTTCCCACAAATTTCATGACATTAGATTTGTTTTTACCTTCTTTGGGACTCATAAATGTTCAATTTATCGATCACGATTGATTTTTCATAATTGTTTTACTAAATCTCTTCATTTTATTTCAACTTCATAATGGAAACAAAGAATTGTGACGGAGAGATTTGACCATCGATGTCTGGTGCTCGTTCTCCCTCATTTTATAACAAAGTCTAGTATTCGCGCAAATGAAGGCAGCAAATCCTGACCGGAGCATTGGCGTCCTGACACTACGCATGCTGTATTCAAGCTGATTTTATCCTAATCAATTTTAATTTATTTTACTTCGCGAAGAACCGACACTTTCCTTTCTCAACTTCTAACAGCCTCATCATTATCATTATCGATAAACCATAGCTGGTCACTATTTTATTCAACCACACATGGCTCTACTTTTGATTTCTATTATGATTATTTCAATTTTCGGGCTAGGTGGTCTTTTTTGCTAAATAAGAATTTATTATTTTTATTATTCTCTTCGAATAGAATATCTTTATTTGGATTAAAATCACACATGTTCTATCAAATAGGTAACAATATCAGAAAATTTGTCATTATTATCCAACCTTGCTGATTTCCAACAACAAGTAGCACATGTCACGGGGTTAATTGGAGCCTTATTTAGGTACCCCTCTATTTCCACCTTGCAATCACACCTATTGCGAGAGAATTTGTTTTACGCAATCACATCAAACGCAACATTTTCCTTTGGTCCACGCACTCTCTACTCTCAAAAGATGATCCAGCATAACATTTGATCAATCTACTGTGAGAAAATTTTCATTATCTTAAAGATATCTCTACTGATAAGCGTCGTGATTTCGTGTTTTCCTCTCACAAATTACTGTCCAAAGATGAGCTTTAACTGCTAAAATCTAGATCACTCTCAATATCGACAAGCAAAGTCAAATTAAAGCGTGATTATACTTTGTTACAGCGGACAGCGGAACAAACTCGGAGCTCCCCGGCAGTCACTGCAACTCCTTCCAAAATTAGAGCCACTTCTCTGGTTGGAATTATCTTAAGAAACGTCGATCGTTCATCGGAGGCATCCTCGATGACGTTTCTTCTTCCAGCTCTATCATGTTGAGTACCTTCTGATTTGAAGGTCTCCCTCTAACCACTAGCTCATACAACGAGTCTCCAAAATCCGTCCATTATATCCACGTTTCATCGCGTCGTCTTGGCCGTCTCCGCCGCGTAACAACTCGCAACAACTGACCCTATCTTTCAATCTCCAACGCCAGTCCAAAACTCTTACGTCCAGTCAATATCATGACCAATGCAGTGGTCCTGAAAACGTCCAAACGTAAGAACCCAACGGCTCCGCAGGCTACAGATTTATTCCTGCAACCTTCTTCTCCTCTAACCTTACCAAAGCCTCTCAGGACGATGAAGACAGGCTACTGGTTAGATATTGTCTACTCTCACCCCCGTAACGCTGCTGTGTCCTACCATACAATGCGGTAATCTTTTTCAGATCAATGTTTACACTTTTTTCAAAGCAACAGAGTAGTTGACCGAGGGGCTATTCTGACTGCCTATGTCGGATCCCCTTTCATGCCTATAAGTTCAACTACATCTTACTCACTAGGACTTGAATTCTTTACATTTCAGCTAATGTTTGTATTTCAAAACTCATATGTTTGCGTTGCCTACAGGCCTCCGGATCTCTCAATAAGTGACGACACTCGCGAGGCGCAACTTATGTCCACTACTTTTTCTCAACTTTTCTTTAGCTAATTGGCACAGTTTAACATCAGAATATCATTTGCTGATTTGGCTCTCTGCGGACAACCTGCTGAAACATTTTGTGCAATTTCCTACCCGAGGAAACAACCCAATCGACAGCGTCCTCTCCAAGAACGAAGTGACCAATGTTTAAATACGGGAGATCCTTCCTAACCTCGAACCCAGCCAGGTATCCTTTCTCATTACTTTTTTTATCCTTTATCCTAAGATAGAGCATTCAATTATACAAGCGACTCACTGATTGGGAAGAGTCTAGCGGACTCTGTAATGTTGTTAATTAGAGAGATTTTATCCTCCCAGATAACCTCTTTTTGTGTTTTTCCGATGTTTAGAAATTCGTATCTTCTCACTTTGTTTCTGCCACCTCTATTCAGCACATACGCATGACAAACATGTTGACCATCTTATTTAAAGCACGCGACAACCTTGCACACAATTCTTGATTACGCGTCTCTTCATTTGCTCGCGCTCTCAAATTCCGACGTCTCGATGTGCTCATTAAACAATTAATCAACCAACGAGTGCTTGGCATCGAAAGACACATTCAAACAGATCACAACTCTCATAAAATACTTGCAATCATCAACTGCTACACAGGTCCAAAATCACAAACATAAACTTCACTTATTCGGACGTCTCCAACTTTGCTGACGATCATTTAAATTATCTCGTGGATTCTTATTCAATTTTCAATCCAGCTGATAAGATGCTAAATAACAGTGGCAATGAGTATCTGAGTTGGCTCAACATTTTGTCAGCCGTAGTCGTACAAGCAATCAAAGACATGAAATATAAGCAGCGAGTTTATTTATACAGTGTTTCTGTCAGTAACTCACATTATTTAAAGCCCATACCCTACCTCTCATCCCCTATGCTAGGAAATTTTATTGCCATCTCACATTAACCTCCTCTTACGCATACCAAACAGATCGTTTCTATAATTCTAAAGCATGTATTTACTTCCAGCGAGAATTATCGAGAGCGCCTGCTCTTGATAAATCTTCTCACGTTATAGTTTAACCGATATTAATGAGTCATCTCTTTCATTCATATAATTTCAAATTTCCGGTCACTGTTAAATTTCGCTCATCAAGATCACTCCTACACTACGCGCAATAGCAATTCTTCAATTCAATCCAACCACACTCCTAATATATCTAACATAATCCCTGTTTTCCAAAGCCACAAGTGTATTTAACGCATTATATACGGAAATTAAGTTCTTACACATGCACGAGTTTAAGAAGGGGGTTCAAATACACTTATTTCACAAATTCATATGCAAGAACTCTGGTTCCTTCGTCACTCGTAATGCTTTTTTATTCCTAGTCTTTTGACTAGTTTCGGAACGTTAAGTTTCTTCTTGCCTAGCCTCTAAATTAGACAATTCGCTTTAGACTCAAAACGTCACATTTGAGCACTCCAATTCAATTTCTGTTTATTACGTTCAATTATTAATTACTCTATCATAATTTGCTCTACATATTCTTCTCAGATTATTCCTGCAAAATATCAGAAACTGAAAAATTCTAATAGAAACTCTGACGGTCAACATCTGACGTTGGTCTTCCTCGCATTCCAAAAATCTTGACATTGTTCAACTGAAATCAATGAATCCTCCACGCGACACTGATATTTTGACTCTTCACCAGCTTTATCCTAATCAATACTACCCTACAGAACCTCTAAAATTAAGACAATATATTCTGACGGTCGGTGTCCGAAGCTAATTCATCCTTGTCTTCTAACAAAGTCTCAAATTCATTCAACCAACGACAGAAATTCCTGCATTGATATTTTGACACCTCACGAGCCTTAATCTAATCGATTTTAACCTAGTCAAATGGAATCTCTTTCTCCTCAGAACGAACTATCAGGAAGTTGATGAAAGCGTTTCTTTTTCACAACTCCAATCTGCCTTATTCTCAAATATTTTGTTAGTCACTATTTCATTCAACTTTACATATCCATACTTTTTAATTTTATCTTAACATTTCAAATGTTAGGCCAGATGGTCTTTGTTGCCAAATAAATTTATTATTATTTATAATAGATAAAAGACATCACATCACATAAATATATCTATTATGTCTCATATAAATAAGTAAGTCTCAATAATTTTTTAATATCAAAACCTGAACATTTTGCAATAATATCACTGCGTATACTATATCGCATTTTGATACTATTATTATAATAAAAACAAATAAGCCTTTTTTATGAACCGCTTCTACACAAAAATTAATTATACAGATTATAATAGATTTTTCATCAAAGTTATCTAACCTGATAATTAGAGAGTACAATTCGAGTGTATTAATATGCATAATTGAGAACCATGACTATAAATTGTTTATTTGTAATGATAGCTAATATGATGATATAACGCATATTTTTCGCAATATCGCAATAATGATAAAAGATACAAAATTTTTAAAAGGAAATATAGCTGATCACATTTATCCTGTTTAACCACGAGAATTTTTTGCCATAATCAAAATTCAAATGATCAATAGGATCGTATATTTGTCCTAAATCAGTATATAAATATTCAAAAGACATCTAAGACGAAGAGTTTACTATAAGCCTTTTTTGAGATTGATTATAAATTTTATAATTTAAAAATCTTTCACACAATATTTCCCACCAAAGGAGAAGAGAACGCCAAATATACAGACCCAGTTCTTATCTATGAATCTTTCTTATTCGATTTATGTAGGCTTCCGTCCACTTTTTCAAGTGAAATACAATAGCACAGCCTCCGAAGCCATAAAGCTCGCATTGATATGAACCGTAATCTGCCGGTGTATATGGTGCGGGACACAGAGGTAATACGTTTGGCAACTGTTCTTGGTAAGGCATTATTAAATAAATACTATTAAAACATGGTCGAAAGACATATTTATGTGACGTGTGTCTTTCATCTGTTGTACGTGTTCCAATATTGTTATGTATTTGATGGAAAATGTGTGATTTTAATTTAAATAAAGGTATTATATTCTAATAATACACATTAATAATAATAATAATAATAATAATAATAATAATAAAATACACACAATACTGACTCCTGATACCATTTTTCACTTTTCATTCTATCACATCCATATAGTGATAATCCCAACGTCCAAACCCCGTCATCCAACCAAAACTCAAAAGCCTG